>VDFB02003823.1:0-67564 GCA_007258455.2 Sequoia sempervirens | reverse complement strand
CCCACTCTCTCGCACTCTCTCCCACACTCTCCCACTCTCTTTCCCATCCTCTCCCACACTCTCCCACCCTCTCTCCCACTCTCTCCCACTCCCACCCTCTGTCCCACTCTCTCCCACAAACATACATACATACATATAGGCATACATACATATATACATGACACACTAGAATACATATACATACAAAAATATCAACAAACATTCAATAAAGTGGCATTTAACTAAAGGAAGACATAACGTGAGCGCATTATGTGTTGCTAGACATGTTCCCCGGAGAAGCAAAAAATGTCAAAACTAACACATAACACATGCGTGTTATATTTTGCTTTGGGAATCCTCGAGCCTTAGCTTTGGTATTTTCCTTGGAATACCAACCCAAAGGATTGGAGGGAATTCCCAATGACCAGAGATGTGTTTTTGCAAATTCTACAATTTTTCACATAATCAGGTTCATGCTCATTGCCAAGATTGCATCTGGTTCAATATCGACAAAATTGAACACATGGGTACGTTAGGTTCTCTCTTAGCTTTCCAACAATGTAATTTTTTTAACTTTTTGACAATGTTAAGCCTTTCATCCATAATTTCTTTTGTTTGCATGTTTTTTTTTTTGTCAAAAAGTAGTGTTTGGTGTTTTTCTCGTTATAAATTATATATTCATCGAAATTTCAAATAAATTACATTTTTAGAAACTAGAATCCATTCTACAATTTTTAAAAATAATAATAATAATAAAATCTATTACTTTCCAAAATTTGTAGGGGGAGCATGGCCAAAATTATACTTTTTAGGAAGTTCCCACTTAGAAAATTAGTAAGAAATCAAATATTCATTAAAAAATTATTAGAAAAATCATGCATCAACTAGATACTATTAGATAACATCTGACTATAGCAATTTTAAAAATACTACAAAAAATTTCACCATGCTAGGGTCGTACAAGAGTTGCTATGTTATGTTTTTTGACAAAAACAACAACAATTTGTGTACATCCCTGTTTTGAACTTCTTAATCTCAACCATTTTCAAAATAAATTAGTAGTTTAGAAAGTATACTTAGAGCACTTCGATCCTTGTTTTTGTTCCATCTCAAAATTTTGAGTGCAACTATCCTCAATTTCACATCCAAGGTCAGTATTTCCTGATTTCAGAAAAAAGTGGCCACTTAAGCCCCCTTTTCGGGAACCATCTTGGTGCACTTACCCACATGATCTTCTAGGTCTAGCAAGGTCCTATCTTCTTGATAGTATCTCCAATGCTACCTGCTTCATAGATCCTAATAATGTGTATATTCCTCTAGAGGAGCCAAATACATTTTATCCCATTGATACACTATATAATCATTTGGCCATTTATATTCTTGGATCTCTGCCATGTTGGCCAGGTGACTCTTCCATTTTCCATTCATTAATGCTCTAGCCTTTGCAATGAATTTTTAATATCTAGAATCTAATGCAATCATTCCTTCCAATATTGGATTGAAGTTCTGAACATTAATATCATCATCTTTTTGTAGATGAGTAATGCAATTGGTGACCACTTGGTTAAACTTGTTTTTCCATTTGGCACAATCCTTTACTTGATCATTTTCTCCAAGCATTCTTGGTAAAAACAACTTTTTGATTATGTTAAAAGATTCTATTCTTGCATTAATCCTTTGACCTTCCCCTGACACATACATAGACTCATCGCTCACCATCTTCACAATCCTTTCTATTGGTTCTAATGTTTTAGGGGAATCCATGCTTCTAAGTTGTAAAACCTTTCACAATGTGCTCAATGTATGATGGATGGGCTATAACTTTTTGAACAATGGGTCTAGGATAAGAGCATGAATCTTCATTTGTTCTATTGCTTTGGATAAGGAGATATTACATTCATGTACAAGTTCTATCTTATCCATCACCATCTTGATCTATGCTCTAGGACCTTCTCTAATACACCATAAATCTTTTCTTTTACTTCTTTATTGGTCTCTTCATTGCATCTCTTCAATTTTTATATTTCCTATTTTAAAGCTTCTACTTTCTCAATGGAAACATCATCAATCTTTTGGTATACTATCATTTCAATGCTTTAAGAGGAGCCCACCCCTGTCAACTGTTGCTTAAACTTCACATTTTCTATATACAGTTTGTTAACCTGATCATTCATACTTGTTTGAACCTTTTCATACTCAGTGAGTTTATTTTCCATGTTTTTGATAGTTGCTCTTGTGAACATAACAGAGTGCATAGTCATGGTTTCTTCTTCCAAAGTTGAGGTGTCTTTGAGCATTTTAACCATATATCTCATCTTCATTTCTTGCATAATGTCCAACAACTTAGTCTTATATCTATTCTTTTACTTAGCCCAAAAGGCTAAGGTTTCAATTCTTGGACTGTATCCTGTTCCACTCATGCCTTCCTCTAAATCAAACTCAACCATTAGCATGGGGTCTTCATGGTTTCTCACTTGGTCAAGTAAAAACATTTTCCTCAAATCCATCCTTGGTATGAGCAAGATATTACTTTTCAGTACTATTTTCCTCGCCTCTTGTGGACTAATATTTATCTCATTTATCCTGATTTCATTAAAGGTTTTTACAAAAAATTCATCATGTTGGGACTTCTCCACACCCATCTTATTTATTTCTTCAAATTCCTCCATCTTTTATTTTAATCCAAAAATCCTTGAATTCGAGAGTTTGGATGAATTCATCCTTCTCTATGAATTTGAGGGTTGCTACTATTCTTTCATCATCTTGCATATCTTGTTCACCTTGTGCATATACATCAATTCTTTCTTCAAGCTAATGAGATTTTGTCTCGTAGGGAGGTTGATCAATCTCCATGTCACCTTTTAACTATGTTAATGCACAAGCTACATCTTTCATATCTCCAACCTCCTCACTCATTTCATATGGCACTAAGAGTTCTTGTTCCTGCATTTTTTTCCTTTTGGCTTTCGACTGCTTGGGAGATGAATCTAATGGGGCATGTTGTACTGAAGCCTCATCTTGGGGTTTTGATATCATAATAGTTCTTGGACTTTTGGTAGGTAGCTTGGTAAATTTCTCCAATTCCTTTTGTGCCTTATCATAAAATTTGTCAAACTTGTCAATCATGAGATTGATTCTTTTGATAGGATCTACTTCTTCTATGCAAAACCCTCAGAAATCATTATCCATATTCCTTCTTTCTTCCAATTTTATCAATACCTCCCATTTTCTTCTTCATTGGTATACATCATGGGGAGAGACAATTCCTTATCACATCCTCCTCAAAGTCCACTTCATGGGTGATCCCAATTTTTGTAAGGATTATTTTTTTGATAAAATTCATGTGACCATGACGGTCAAAGATCCTCTCTTTCCCATATTTTAGGGGATATATTGTCTTTAAGAACTTATGCAACTCCTCAAGAGTATCTAATTCAATAGACAAATCCCCACATACTATCAAGTTAGGAAAAAAGGTGCCTTTCTTCTATCTATGCATAACTCCCTTATCTATGCACATCCATACACTTTGATTACAATGGTACTGGGCAAGAAAAACCAATCCCCCAGATTATGATTATGCCCTTGTTTTAGTCTAAGTGCCAAGGGTCTTAACAACTGTAAGATTGGTGTATGTAATCTTATGTATCCTTGGCCAAGGAATATCATAATTTTGAGTACAAAATCCTCATAGAAAATTACAAAATCACTTTTCTTACACCTACTATCCCATATGTAACACCAGTTTTGGATAGGTAATTGATTACCTTGCTCATCTATCATACCGAAACACATTGTTTGAGTCCATCTTGTTCTATTTTGATATATAATTAAATGGCACAAAGAGTAACATCTAAAAGTGATGGGGGCTTTATCTTCCTTTACTTGCAAGAACCCATTATGTAGAGACTTTTCAATAAATGAAGCAAAGTCATACTCAACATTAGTGTTAGGGTTTTGAATTCTCATTACCAACATCATAAGGCTAATTGACATATTTTCTTCAACACCTATCCTTAGAATTTTACATAGAGAAAAGTAAGTTCTTTTAAAATACATCTAGAAATCATTAATAGCAAATGACTCGACACAAGAGGAGGAGATAGGTAATCTTCTGTTGTTTTCTCGTCTGTTCATATGCATGGGAAATTTTTCACTCCTATAAGTTTTTCTCAAACTATTATACTCCTCTTCACTCCTTTGAAGGTTGAATTTGGTAAGGGCCTATTTTTTTATGTTGAAGCATTGCACAATGGTAGTTTCAAATGGTAAGTGTTACTAGTGGTGAACCATCTGTCATTCTTACTATCTTTGTAGCTAGGTGATAATTCTATACTCTAATGAGTTCAACATCTATGAAAACATTGGGGATAATCAATTTGGCCAAATCTAGAGTCCAAGGGTTTGATATTGGAATCTTATCATCCCTTTTCTCATAGAAGTACCTAAAAAAATCCCACCCTGAAATAGGAATGACGACATCTCGACACCCATGAGATATTTCCCTTAATACTTTCTTAAACCCTTTATTTGTTGACTCAAGAAAAATTTCTAGTATATACTGACCTCTTCTTAGGTTCTTCCTTCTTAATTTCACTTTTTTTGGGTAGCATGATTTAAACTTTTCTACTCCTACTTAAATCCTTTACTCTTTCAAACTGTAAATTTTCAACTCAATGGCTATAGAATGCACTTACTCAGTGACACAATAGTTGCAAATCCTTCTTCTTCCAAACTCCTTAGCTTTTGGTACGATGAAAATTCTCTCCAAATGATTGCTAAAATGAGCTCGTTGAGTTCTAAGTTTATTTTCCTCTAGGTTTAGTCATTTCAATATTTATGTTGGCCTCTTGTAAAAAAATATTTCATAATCAACTCATATTTCTATTTTAAATTTTCACCATTGATCTTACAGAAATGAATGGTTCATGATAGTAGTTATGATTACTGCCATAATTGATATAAATTCCCTCACCAACTTGTACTGGAATACCCCCACCACTTCTTTTGATCCATGTGATAAGGAGGTGTTATATTATATGATTATTATAACTACCCCGCTATACTACTGGATTCATGCATAACACTTTTATTTTATCACAGTGTTGCTGTTTAGTTAATATTTCACCGTCATATTGCATATCAGATTTATGACTAAGTTTTCCTCATCGCGAGACAGTGGGGAACTTACCGCTATGCTGCAAACTCTTTTAAGTCCTTAATATTCCCATCATGAGACTATGGTTTAAAATAATTCTTCATCACCATACCACACAACCTTCTCATGATATAATTTGTATATTGCGGGATAGCGGGTTAAGCCGTTTGGTACCGTCATACTGCACACATCCTCTTGCTTTGTATATTACTCATTGTGGGGTAGTGGTTTATGTAATATGGCACTGCTATACCGCACATCTACTTTAGTGATGTTATTTGTTAACTGAGATACATTGGGTTAGCCTCGGGTGGTTAAGTTCTCAGTGTGTTTCCCTACCGTATGACTTATTTTGTGTTTTCATGATTCACCACTGGTATGCAATGCTAATTAATTCTTACCACAAAGTTGCGTTCCTTCTAGATGAATGTTGTGGTATGGTCATGCATGGGTGCATCATATATTTTACCCCTCCATACCACTAAAATTCCTTATGACTTAATGATTACTCCTATGGGAGTGCGGTAAAGTGCTTTTATACATATTAGTGATCCAAAAAGATTGTGGAATAAAACATATATGATAAATTTTCTCAAATCTCTATAAAATGCCTTTTTAGTGTCAGTCAGACCTAAAAAAATTATTTACAAGATGCATTTGTTTGTGGATTTTGCAAGGTTAAGGCTTCATAGGGGGTGGTGTGGTCATGCAAATTTTGGAGGTTCTAATAGGAAGCATGTACTTAATTTTTTAATGGTGTTTACACAAGTTCAACTAACCTTGGGTGTTTACACTAATTTTGGAGTTGCTTTGATGTTTTTGGAAGCATGGCATTGCATGTATGAATAGATTTAGGTCTAAGTTGAGGTGTGTTGTGGTCCTCCTTCATTCCTTTCTACCATAGGAATGTTTTGGTGCCAACCTAATTTGAATTTTCACATTTGAGGTGTATAACTAACCTTGGAGAATTTTTCAAGGTTGAATATGGTATAAATATGTGTTGAGTTGTTGAGGCATGATAATATAGAAGTGTTTGATGTGAATGATGTGAATTACATAGTTGTAAGGTGCACATTTTTGAAGTGTAGTGTGAGCTTTCATGTGTTAGATTATTGGGTGTAGTGAACATAAGGTGTCTACAATCTTCAGTAAGGTTGTGAAGGTGTTGGTGATGTTGCAGTGGATTTTTTTGTTCCATTGAGATGCATTTCTCACTATAACATTCTTCTCTATCTTCTTTTCTATTTTGGTTGATCCTTTCTTTCTTTTGGGTGGTGATCCCTTTGATAGTGAGCCATTTGTAATTGGTGTTGATATTAATTTATATTGTGAGCCAATCCTCATCATGGTTTTTCCCTTCTTGGGTTTTCCATGTAAATCCAATGTTTCTATGTGCATGGTTTTGATTTGGTTATGTTTCTATTATCTTCTTTCATGATAAATCATTCTAACAAATTAAGGGTTAATTGAATCTAAATGTTTGTGAGGGTTTTAAAGCTTTAAGGTACAAATGATTTACCCCCCTCTTAGTTGTCTTGTGCATTCAATAGAGTGTGTTGCGAAAGTAGAAGAGAAGTATCCTAATGTGCAAAGTAAGTTTAAGAACCTCTACACATAGAGGTAGAGTGTTTTGTAACAGATTAGATCTAATTGATGTTGAAGTCTAAATTTGGAAGGTCCACATAATCCATATTTTGTTGTAAGTGAGGTTGGTACTTCATATCTAAGTTGGTGCCCAATTCTTGAGTTAGGGTATTGGTGTCTCTTGTGCATTGGTGCTTGCAAATCATTATAAGTTTTATATCATTTCTATGAGGTTGGATTTGCATAGTAGCTCCAAGAAACTTTTCTCACCATGGTTTTTCCATTTTGGATTTCCATGTATATGTTGTGTTCCTTGCCTAGATGTGTGCATGTGTATCATTGCTTCATCATTAATTGATGCTTTGATTTTTTGAAATATTTCTTTGTGAATTTACAAATGGCAATTAATGTTGAACTAAAGTAAAATTAAAATATACTAATTCACCCCCTCTTAGTATATAGTGTGTCCTTCAGATAATACTTTGTACTTTATGTCTTTTTGTAAAAATGGATTTGAAAATCCGAATTGCATCTTTAGTGCTTAGGATTAGTACATAAAAAATTGTGGCAATATTAAGGTTGGTATTTTATTAGCTTAGAATATATTGTGTATGTGTACTATCATGCTTGAATTATCAAAAATGCACCCAATCCTTAAGATGAAACAAAATTATATTTTCTTTAATGAAAATAAATGATAAATAAATATGAATATTTGGTCGTATTTTGGCCCCCATATTTGTGTGCATGTACCCAAAATTTGACCTTATCCATTCTATTTGATGCTTTTCCATGGTTTTAATTCTATATGTCTACATACTAAATTCCTTTCTAGCCTTTATGTGTTAATTCATTTGGATGCTATATTAGGGGAATTTACCTATCCTAGTACTTGATATAGTTAAAAAAGTACTTCTATGCCATTGAGGACTACACCACCATTCTATAGTTCATATATGAGGAAATACACTTATTTATTGATACCATCTTTGACACATTTACTTACATGATACATTCATTATAATAGTTTATATAAAATATGTATAAAAAATATTCATATGATTATATACTTATAAATTTACATAGTTATAATATTACATACTTGAATTAAATCTTCTTTTCATGTATAACTTTCTATCTTCTAGTAATTCCTTATATTCTAATCATACAACAAATTGATGGGGGTCATATATTGTTATTAACAGTTATATGTTGATATATACAAATAATTGAAGGTGCTTATAGAAACCCATTTATTGATAATATATACATAAAAGGAACATAGGTTAATTTTTATGGACCACATGATGATAGATTGTGAGTGTTTGAATACTTTATTTACATGCATGTTTGTGAGTTGCACATACTTGATATATGAGATCATTCTAGAATTCACATGTACCTTAAATTAAAGGAAATATACAATTAATTAAATTACATATCCATTTTATTTTCCTTTTATTTTGTATCTATGAGGAAATTTATTTGATACATACACATAAAAAAATATCATTATTTTGTGTAAAGTTATGTCATTTTCCCAATGTTATCCATTGAATATTTACATATATTTCTATACATATAACACTTATCCCCTTTATCATGTTCATGCAACCTCACATATTCACCTTTTAAATTATTTATTACTCATATCCTTTGACATATTCTTATTATATCCATTGTGGTCTAGCTTTTTTTTCTACATGAATAGATCATATTTGAAGGGTCATCCATACATATATAGAGTCATCTTTCTCTAATTTGTATTTTTAAATTTAGAATTGACCAACTTCTCTCCTTTATCCTTCCTACCTAATCATGACTAAGCATAAGTTTTCATGATATGTTAATATACCTTTTGTGTTTAAAGTTATTCAATGCATTCATTTGAATCAAATGTGAATAAATAAAATATATATATTTGCACACTTCAATTGGTGGTATAAAATGGATCTAACATTGTGTAATCATTCTAGAAGAAATTATATGGCTAAAATTTTTATTTTCAGTAATCCTCTTTTTCAAGAGGTTGTTAAGGCATAACACCTTTGCATATCTAATTGTACAACAACCTAAAAAAGATATTTATTAATATCACTATTCCTCAAACATATCAAGGAGAATAAAAAATTAATCATCTTATTTACAGTGAACAAAGGATATTTATTAATTAAATATGGTGGGCTCTCATGTGTAGGATGAGTCTACATACCAACTCTATAGATTTATCAGTACACAATCATCAACAAATATATTTACGTTTTTAAATAATTATGAGTTTGATATGCCTTGAACTTAAGAAGTATAAAATATAATTTTTCTTTATTCTTTAAACCATCGTTAGTTGTAAAACTACATACATCTATTTTTACATTCAATTTTTATAATTTTAAAAAACTATTAATATTTAATTATCTATTTAACTACATTAAGTTATATTTATTTATATAAACAAAAAAAATTAACTTAAATTACACTTGAATAATCCTACTTTTCTAATTTATGAATCATCTTGACTAGTGAGCACAATAAACCAACATGGATAGAGAGGGTGAGAGCCTATGAGAACACTAGCCTAACAAGTGTTTGGAGCACAATCTAGAGGACTAAGTCACTTAGCATGAATTCAATAGCATCAACACTAAGGTTGAAACTCACATTCACAATAGCCCAATGAGGGTTTGGACCTTGGTGGCCACAACAACACCACCAGTTAACCATCACACTTTGTGATGGACCTTATAGAGTATGGCATTTTATTCATTAGGATATTTTATTTTTAGAATTGAAATATAGAATTTCAAATTTTGATTATGTTAATTAATTTTAATAAATTTTAAATTAATTTATTGTTAAAATAATTATATTTTTTAAATGGTCTTTTAATTTTAAAAATTAGAACTTTTCTTATAGATATTTAAATTCATAAGTTAGATTTGAAAAGTGTTACAAATATAACAACTCTAATGACTTCATCTTTATCACACACCCATAAATATTAAGAGTATTATTTAAAACATTTTAAAATTAGAGCCTCTCTCACATGTATATGCATATGTGTGTGTGTATACATACACATATATACACATGTGTGAATAAAATTGTAGCCCCCCTCTAGTTGCTGCTATGTGTTCCGATTTGTTTATATTGTTAGACAGTACCTTTACGATGATAGACCTTGATACCTTGTTATGGTTTTATGATTGCTGACATTCGAGTGATGTGGATGATATACTTTGATGTGATGATACTTTATGTGGATGTTTATGGATTTATGTTATGCTTTTGATTAACATAGTTATTAATATTGATATATGCTCATCTGTTGATTTATGATGCTTTAATTTCATCAGTCTTGATGTGACTATATTATTGAAGGGGACGGGATTACATCACATGCTTGCGAACGCCCGGTGATTTCATAATTTCTCTTCATGGTCTGACTGTTATGATTTTTATCCATGTACGACATTCGTCTTGATTGCAGGATTGCAGGTACGAGACATTGTCTCCACCTGGCTTCATAGGTTTGAGCGTGTCCACTTTCCCAATGGTTATGTTGATAGGGAGATAGTAACATAGTGGCCTTGTTAAACCACAATCCTAGTCACAGTGTGTCATTAGTTTGTGTCTTGTTTGTTGCTGAGTCATGTCGTCTTTGATGTTTTGATAATTTATTATCGGTGGAAACTATATGTGAAAATTAATGTTTAAGTGGTTGTAAATGTTAATTTATGTATTTTAAATTAAAATTGTTATTTAATTTAACTAATTTAATTTTATTCAATTGGTAAGGTAATTTAATCTATTGATTAAATTTATCTTATTAAAGGGATAAATTAATTAATTAAATTAAAGTTGTTGATTAAATAAATTAAATAATTAAAGTTGTTTTGTAAAGTACATAGATTAAGTGAAATAAATTTATTTGAAAATTAAATTGTGTTTTAAATTATTTAAAAGCAAAAAAAAATTGAATGCATAAGAGGTAATAACTATGGCTGTTGAAGGATATATTTTAAAAATTTTGACTAAGTGTTGAGGAAATTAATAGAGGATATTTTATTTTTGGAGACTTTGGGCTGTTAAAAATGGAGAAAGGTTTTGCTCTGTAATTGCACATTTGGTCTAGGAGTGGAGATTTTGGAAGAGGTTCTAGAAGACTGGATTTTGCAGAGAAGCTCAACTTCATATTCCATTCCTACAAGCTTCAGATAACAGGTTCTTTTATTGCTTTATTGTTTAGAAGTTTTGATTTTAAATTTTGAAAGGATTGTTGTGAATTTTTGAAATCTTTGTAGGAAAATTCTAAAAATCTCAGATCTTTGTAGAGAATCAATTTGTTACAATAGAAAATTATTCAAATGAAAATATCAGATGATTTTGTAAACCTCTGTAGGAATGAGATTGAAAACTTTGTTAAATTTGAGAGAATTGTGGTTCTTTATAAAATTTGGGAAAATTAAAACCTCTAGTAATTTGCCAATTTTTTTGTAAAAAACTTCTTTCTTTTGGGAAAAAAATTGTCCTTTCAGCAATTGAGATTGAATCAAATTTACATATGTAATTTATATGAATTTTTCTTTTGTAGAGAATGCTTCTACTATAAATAAATAAATAAAAATATTTTGTGTCAGGTTGTAGCATCGTACAACAAAATTTGAAACAGATGAAAGAATTTATAAAAAAAAAAATTGATGGTAGCTGGGGGGGTGACTGCCCCTACAATGACCCCACAGAGGAGGCATTGTTGTGGAGGCAATGCCACTCCCTACCACAACAGTGAACCTCCCATGGGAGGGTTGAATGGGCAACATCCCCCCGCCACAGCCGTGGTTGCTCTGCGCCTGACTTTATTTTTATATATATGTTTTATAGATTTTATAATTATATATATATATATATTATACATTTTATATATTATTTTTAATATATATATATATTTATTTGCAAATTTAATTTGTAAATTATGGATTATGAGTAAATGATTAGATAAATATATATTTAAACATAATAAATGAGAATTAAATTTATGTTTAAATGTATATTTATTTAAGAATAATATGTTCTTTTTTAAATACATGCAAGTAGAATTGGATAATTTATGGTAAAAGATTTTATTTGAAAAATTGATTTTTATCATTACTGAAATTGAGAAAATTGAAGTTAAACTCAGAATCTTAGTTTCTTTTTTTAATATATAATGGAATTATAAATTATTATGATTGATTACATGCAATATGTTATTGCTTTACTTGGATTTAGGAAATCCTAAAGTTAGGTTATTAATTTTCCTAAACTACTTTTTAGTCAGGTTATCTCTCATTCTCATTGTTGGGAAAGTTGAGTTATTTGTTTATGTAAGACTTCCAGATGTGTTTCCTTGAGATTATGTTGTGTCATGTTATTTTCTATTGTTTAACTTGGATAGTGCATAGGATTTGTTTCAGTTGGACCTGGTTATGTGAATAGGTTGTGTCGTATAATTATTGTTGAGTTGGTAATTGTAATTGGTTGGGTGCACCTAGTTTATCGAATGTTAGTGGGATTAGTTCCTTAGGTTGTTAATAGGGGAGTGGATTTTCATGGGGGCTGACACACAAATTGGTGTCTGGGTAACTCATGAAGAGTTAGAATAATCAGTGATAACTTAGTTAAATATGTTAGGGGAAAAGGGTAGTTTAAACACTTTACTTATTTAAAGTGCCCTATTGATGGACTCAAGGGCTAGTATAGACTTGGGATGAGACGAGAAGGCCTGGAATGGAAAGATCATTATCTTATCTATATGAAAGATAATTGATTCCACATTGGATTGCATGTGGGGCCTGGTTTCATAAGAGGTCACCAGGGTAACCCAAGATGGGGGCTGGAGCCTAGGAAGATTCATCAGGACAACCCATGCAACTTTGTGATGACACTCCTATGACAACCGTCAGTCAGTTTGTTGTGTTGTGTAGATGATCATTGTTATCTAGAAGAATTGTAACCATTTTGTTAGTATTGTACTTGTATAGTTTAGTATTGTTTTTTCTTGTGCCTAGAGGTTGTAGGTTTTTCATAGGAAGCTCTTTTACTATCTCCTAGCATGGGGGGTGGACCTTCAGGTACCACTTGGTTGGGTGGAACGTGCACCTTGCACCATTGGGTCCCCAGTTCTTGTTCATGATGGCGGCTACTTCCTGATGGAGAGCTTGTGTGTACCTGTGGATTTGTAATTCTTTCATGTTATCACTTGTATCTATTGGATACCTTGTAATTTGTATCATTCCTCAATAATATTCGAGGAGAATATTTGTAATTTGTAATTGTAACACTTTTGTATAAACTATCTCATTTGGAAATGAGAATTGTAATTGTAATATTGAATAAATGAAATGTGTGAATGAATTCATTATTGTACTTTAGAACTTAAATGATGTATTTTAATGTAATTGGATGTATGATTTTTAATTCATGAATAATAAATATAAGTTATATTTAGTAACTTTTGTTAGTAATGGGTGTTGTAAGTAAGAATCATCGCACACCTTAGAGAATGTATGTGTTAGTGTAGTTTATTTGTTTAATTACACTTTTAAGAAAAAAAATTGTTCACTTCCGTTATGTGTGTGAAATTCTCTAGGGTTTCGTGGTAGGTGTTACACATGGTATCAGAGCTCGTGTTTAAACACTGGGTGCTCTAGGATAATGTTGAACCCATTAAGTTGTTAATTGCATAGGATCTAAGTTTTCTTACCTTGTCTTATGTCATGGTGTGTATCTATGTAGGATCATGCCACCTAGGCGAGGTCGCGGTAGAGGTCATGGCCATGTAAGCGGTCACAGAGGTAATCAACATAATTCACCTCCCATTGTTCCCCATGACTTAGATCACGAGGAGAAATAGGCTTCCCAAAACATACTTGAAGTCAGTGATCAAAATCAAGGTCCACCAGGGATCGGGGATGCTCAGTTGCATCATTTATTAGAGACTCTAGCTCGTCTAGGTCCGAGGTAGGATAAAGATCAGGATATTATGGGTGAGAGAGAGGTTCCAACACAGTCAGAGGCAGTCATGACTGCACATATGAGAGACCTGCTTAGAGCTCATCCACCTACATTGGATGGTTTGGGTAGTGGATCAAAGGCTTTAAGATGTGGCTGATAGATCTAAATCGGTGTTTTTCTATGCACCCTTATGGTAGCAACACCAAAGCTAGATGTGTGATCATGCACCTAAGAGATTTTGCATCTACCTAGTGGGGGTTGGAGGAGTATAAGCTCCATATTGATATTAATATTGTATCTTGGGATTTGTTCTTAGAGAGGTTTAGGGCTAGATTTATTTCTAATCATTGGCATCAACGTCGAGGAGACAAGTTCCATGCCTTGCGATAGATGGCTATTTTCGTAGAGCTATATGAACGTCATTTTTACGAGCTCAAGTAATTTGTGGGCATCGGTGATGATGAGGGCATGCTCGTTCAACATTTCATCAGGGGCTTAAACACCTAGATCAATGGTGGTGTGCAAGTTTTCAAAACCCAAGACTATGGAGCTAGTGGTGGTGAAGGCCAGATTGGTGGAGGAGAACTTGGCGATGGCATTGGGTGGTCACATTAGAGTTTAGATAGGAAGTTCTTTAGTTGCAGGACCGAGTGCACATAGTGGTCAGACTCAGGGAGCTGGACCATCTAGGACACAACAGGTGTCTACACAGAGTGGGCAATATCAGAATTCCAAGGGGAAACGAAAGAGTTTCCAGCAGGGACAAGGTGACAGGAACTGGAGGAATAATAAACACAACAATTATGAGTAGCTGACATAGAGTTCACAGTCTACCTATAGGGGTAGCACTCATCAATCGAGCATGCCTCCTGGAGGTAGAGGTTTTGGAAGAGGTACTGGATGTTTTGTGTGTGGCCAACAGGGTCACATAGCGCGATAGTGTCCCAATAGGGGTGCATCAGGGTACACTTAGAGGCTAGTGGCACCAAAGCCGATAGTTTGTTCCAGGTTGATCATCAAAGCACAATAGTAGAGACATATGGTATGTTACAGGGTAACAGGGTTACCATTTTATTTGATTTCGGAGCATCAAATTCCTTTATTTCATCATCTGTCATGGCACGATGTAGACTAAGGGTAGCAAAGCAAGACATTAACTGGAAGGTTAAATTGGCCTCCGATGCTAAAGTCGTAGTTCAATCCCTAGTACCTGAATGTATATTGGATATTGGATCCTTTCACACTTAATTAGACGTCCACATTATACCATTGGGGTCATATGACATTGTCTTGGGGATGGATTGGCTTGAGGCTCACAAGATCATGATTGATTGTTGACATAAATCGATTCGATGCATTGATGCATTTGGTAGTGTGGTAGAGATTGTGGGAGTTCAGAGACCCATATCATTGAGGATGATTTTAGCTATGCAACTAAGGAGATGCATACATCAAGGATGTCACTTATTTGGAGTGATAGTAGATGACATGGAGTTAGGTTATAGTGAGGAGAAGGTTACTCTTGATAGCCACCCCATACTTCAGGAGTATGCTGATGTGTTTCCCAATGATATTCCAGGTATTCCACCTCAGCATGACATTGATTTTAGGATTTATCTATTACCTAGTTCCAAGCCTATTTCACGAGCTCCATACCGTATGACTACACAAGAGCTTAAGGAGCTCCGCTTGTAGCTAGATGAGTTGTTAGTGAAGGGTTTCATCTTCCCTAGTGTTTCACCTTGGGGAGCACTAGTAATCACTGTGAAGAAGGATGGCTCTCTTCATTTGTGCATAGACTACCGTCAGTTGAACAAAGTGACAATCAAGAACTGATATCCCTTACCTAGGATTGATGACTTGTTTGATTAGATCAAGGGTGCTATGGTATTTTCGAAGATTGATCTTAAGTTAGGGTATCATCAGCTATGCATATTTGATGTTGATATCCATAAGATGGTGTTTCACACACGTTACAGTCACTACGAGTTTACTGTGGTATCGTTTGGGTTGACAAATGCGTCATCTATGTTCATGACCTTGATGAACATAGTCTTTTGCACATATCTGGATAGATTTGTACTAGTATTCCTTGATGATATATTTATCTATTCTAGGACCGTAGAGGAACACGAGGAGCATTTGAGGCAGGTATTGCAGTGTTTGAGAGATAATCACTTGTACGCTAACCTGTCCAAATGTGATTTCTTTAAGACTAAGGTCAAGTACCTTGGGCATGTGATTATAGGAGTGGGTGTTACAATAGATCCTGCAAAGATCCAAGTGATCATTGATTGGCCTGTGCCAACTAATGTGGCAGAGATACGTAGTTTCATGGGTTTAGAAGGTTACTACAGATTTTTTTTGAGGGCTTCTCAAGGATAGGACATCCTATCACTTCTCTTTAGAGGAAAGGTAAAAAGTTCATTTGGTCAGAATAGTGTGAGTCATCATTTTAGACGCTGAAGGAGAAGTTGACTAGTGCATTGATTCTTGCAATACCTGATCCTATTGGAGATTTTTGTTTTTTGTACTGATGCATCTTTGGAGGGATTAGGAGCAGTCTTGATGTAAGATGGTCAAGTGATTGCGTATGAATCATGCAAACTCAAGGATCATGAATTGAATTACCCTACACACGATCTTGAGTTGGCAGCAGTAGTGCACGCCTTGACAAGATGGAGAAATTTCTTATTGGGACACAAATTTGAGTTGCACAGTGACCATCAGAAACTACAGTTCATCTTCACACAGCCTAATCTTAATGCTAGGCAGAGGCGATGGATGGAATTCCTTTGAGTATGACTTCAAGGTGAAGTACATCAAGGGGAAGGAGAACGTAGTTGTCAATGCTCTCAGCAGGCGGAGACATGAGTTGTATGAGTTGACTCTTGGTGTGGATTTGAGGAGTCAAATTCTTTTCGCACTTCTTGCAAATAGTTGGTACCAGGGGGTGACATCGAAGATAGAGTCAGGAAGGATTATGGAAGGCAGATTCTTAGATTATTCTCTAGATTCAGATGGGTTGTTAAAGCACATGGGATGCATTTATGTTCCGTTATTTGGAGATCTTTGTACCTTGGTTTTGATACAGGCACATCGGGCACCTTATTCAACTCATCTAGGAGTGAAGAAGATGCATGCTGATTTGCGAAAACTTTATTTTTAGGTAGGTATGAAGTGAAATATCATTGAATTTGTGTCGAGGTGTTTAGAGTTTCAGCGAGTGAAGGCTGAACACCAACATTTGGCAGGGCTTCTACAGCCACATTTGGTTCCAGAGTGGAAATGGGATATAATCTCATTGGATTTCATTGTTGGTTTCCCCAACTCTTCGCGGCAACATGATACTATTATGGTGATGGTGGATAGGTTGACAAAGGTAGCACACTTCTTGCCTATTCGTTCATCCTATAATGCTTAATCCATTGCTAGAGTGTTCATGGGAGATATTGTTAGGTTGCACGATATTCCTCGTCGTATCATTTCTTACAGGGATCCTATGTTCACCTCAGCTCTCTAGACATCATTACAAAATGCTATGGGGACATAGCTGAACTTTAGTTTAGTATATCATCTTGATACAGATGGATAGACCGAGAGTTTCAACCAGATCCTCAAGGATATGTTGCACATGTATGTGATGGACCGGCATACACGATGGGAGGACTATCTCCATTTAGCAAAATTTTCTTATAACAATAGCTATCAGAGTTTGATTGGTATGCCTCCTTTCCAAGCATTGTATGGGTGTCCATGTCAAACTCCTTTAAGTTGGGATCGATTAGAGGACAAAGTTATTTTGGGTCTGGATATGCTTCAAGATATGGAGCAGCAGGTGATTCAAATCAAGGAACATTTAGTTACTACAAAGGATAGGTAGAAGAAGTATGTTGATGTGTATTGGGTGGATTGTTAGTTTGTAGTAGGTGACCAGGTCTTTTTGCGAGTGCATCCGTGAAATAATCCAATCTGATATGGAAAGGGCTCTAAGCTAGCACCTTGCTTTGTCAGGCCATTTTAGATTCTTGAGAAGATTGGTCCAGTTGCTACTCGACTTGCTTTGCTGACTAGTCTCTTGCATATTCATGATGTGTTTCATGTTTAAGTTCTCAGGCCTTATCATCCAGACATATCTCATGTGCTTGATTGGAATTCTTTACAGGCAGAGGATGGGAAATTGGATTTGGAGCCCATGGTTGTCATGTAGCATAGGAGACTCACCCTTAGGGGTCGAGATATTGAGCACGTCAAGGTCCAGTGGGATCCTAGAGATGATACTTTAGCTACTTGGGAGGATGCGACCAAGATGAGGGAGCTTTATCCCTATTTTTTCATAGGCTTCCAGGAGTAAGACTATTCCTAGGGGGGAGAATGTAGCACACCTCTAGTTGATGTTATGTGTTCTAATTTATTTATGCTGTTAGACAGTACCTTTACAATGATAGACCCTGATACCTTGTTATGGTTTTATGATCGCTGACATTAGAGCGATGTGGATGTTATACTTTGATATGATGATACTTTATGTGGATGTTTATGGTTTTATGTTATGCTTTTGATTAACATAGTTATTAATATTGATATATGCTCATCTATTGATTTATGATGCTTTAATTTCGTCAGTCTTGATGTGACTGTATTAGTGAAGGGGATGGGATTACATCCCTCACTTGTGAGTGCCCAATGATTCCATGATTTCTCTTCATGATGTGAATGTTATGATTTTTATCCATGTACGAATTTTGTCTTGATTGTAGGATTGCAGGTATGGGACATTGTCTCCACCTAGCTTCATAGGTCTTAGCGTGTCCACTTTCCTAACGGTTATGTTGATAGGGAGATAGTAACAGAGTGCCCTTGTCA
Organism: Sequoia sempervirens; assembly: GCA_007258455.2. Taxonomy (NCBI): domain Eukaryota; kingdom Viridiplantae; phylum Streptophyta; class Pinopsida; order Cupressales; family Cupressaceae; genus Sequoia; species Sequoia sempervirens. Next base: position 48,987 of record VDFB02003823.1, on the reverse strand, counting down.
AACCAAAATCCTAGTCATAGTGTCGTCAGTTTGTGTCTTCTTTGTTTCTGAGTCATTTCGTCTTTGATGTTTTGATAATTTATTATCGATGGAAACTATATGTGAAAATTAGCGTTTAAGTGGTTGTAAATGTCAATTTATGTATTTTAAATTAAAATTGTTATTTAATTTAACTAATTTAATTTTATTCAATTGGTAAGGTAATTTAATCTATTGATTAAATTTATCTTATTAAAGGGATAAATTAATTAATCAAATTAAAGTTGTTGATTAAATAAAATAAATAATTAAAGTTGTTTTGTACAGTACATAGACTAAGTGATTTAAATTTATTTGAAAATCAAATTGTGTTTTAAATTATTTAAAAGCAAAAATAATTTTGAATGCATTAGAGGTAATAACTATGGTGGTTGAAGAAGATATTTTAAAATTTTTGACTAAGTTTTGAGGAAATTAATAGAGGATATTTTATTTTTGGAAACTTTGGGCTGTTAAAAATGGAGAAAGGTTTTGCTCTGTAATTGCACATTTGGTCTGGAAGTGGAGATTTTGGAAGAGGTTCTAGAAGATTGGATTTTGCAGAGAAGCTCAACTTCATATTTCATTCCTACAAGCTTCAGATAATAGGTTATTTTATTGCTTTATTGTTTAGAAGTTTTGATTTTAAATTTTGAAAGGATTGCTGTGAATTTTTGAAATCTCTTTAGGAACATTATGAAAATCCCAGATCTTTGTAGAGAATCAATTTGTGACAATAGAAAATTCAAATGATTTTGCAAACCTCTGTAGAAATGAGATTGAAAACTTTGTTAAATTTGAGAAAATTGTTGTTCTCTGTTAAATTTGAGAAAATTAAAACCTCTAGTAATTTGCCAATTTTTTTGTAGAAAAATTCTTTCTTTTTGGAATTTTTTTTTTGTCCTTTCAGCAATTAAGATTGAATCAAATTTACATATGTAATTTATATGAATTTTGCTTTTGTAGAGAATGCTTCTGTTAATTTTTTTTTTTTTTAAATATTTTGTGTTGGGCTATAGTGTCGTACAGAAAAATTTGAAACAGAGGAAAGAATTTATTAAAAAAAAAAATTGATGGTAGTTGAGGGGGCGACTGACCCCACAACGCCCCCATAGAGGAGGCACTGTTGTGGAGGCAGTACCACTGCCTACCACAATAGCGAACCTCCCATGGGAGGGCTGCGTGGGCAACATCCCCCTGCCATAATTTCATTCCTACAAGCTTAAGATAAAAGGTTCTTTTATTGCTTTATTGTTTAGAGGTTTTGATTTTAAATTTTGAAAGGATTGCTGTGAATTTTTGAAATCTCTATAGGAACATTATGAAAATCCCAGATCTTTGTAGAGAATCAATTTGTGACAATAGAAAATTCAAATGATTTTGCAAACCTCTGTAGAAATGAGATTGAAAACTTTATTAAATTTGAGAAAATTGTGGTTCTCTGTTAAATTTGGGAAAATTAAAACCTCTAGTAATTTGCCAATTTTTCTGTAGAAAAATTCTTTCTTTTTGGAAAATATTTTTTGTCCTTTCAACAATTAAGATTGAATCAAATTTACATATGTAATTTATATGAATTTTGCTTTTGTAGAGAATGCTTCTGTTAAAAAAAATTAAAAAATAATGTTTTGTGTTGGGCTATAGTGTCGTACGACAAAATTTGAAATGGAGGAAAGAATTTATTAAAAAAAAATTGATGGTAGTTGAGGGGGCGGCTGACCCCACAATGCCCCATAGAGGAGGCACTGTTGTGGAGGCAACACCACTAACTACCACAATAGCGAACCTCCCATGGGAGGGCTGTGTGGGCAACATCCCCCTGCCATAGTCGTGGTTGCTATGTGCGCCTGACTTTAGGTTGGGGTTTTGTTTTATATAAAATTTTAATTAATATTTAATATATATATTTTATATAATATATAATATATATATTATAGATTATATATTATATATAATATGTATATTATATATTTTAAATTTTATTTATATATATATGTTTTATAAATTTTATAATTATATATATATATTTTATATTTTATATATTATTTTTAATATATAATATATATACATATTATACATATATATATTTATTTATTTGCAAATTTAATTAGTAAATTATAGATTATGAGTACATGATTAGATAAATATATGTTTAAACATAATAAATGTGAATTAAATTTATGTTTAAATGTATATTTATTTAAGAACAATATGTTCCTTTTTAAGTGCATGCAAGTAGAATTGGACAATTTATGGTAACCAATTTTATTTTAAAAATTGATTTTTATCATTAGTGAAATTGAGAAAATTGAAGTAAAACATCTTAGTTTCTTTTTTTAATTTATAATGGAATTATAAATTATTCTGTTTGATTACATGCAATATGTTATTGCTTTACTTGGATTTAGGAAATCTTAAAGTTAGGTTATTAATTCAAGCCTAAATTGCTTTTTAGTTAGGTTATCTCTCATTTTTGTTGTTGGGAAAGTTGAGTTATTTGTTTATGTAAGACTTCCAAATGTGTTTCCTTGAGATTATGTTGTGTCTCATGTGATGTGTTATTGTTTAAATTGGGTAGTGCACGAGATTTGCTTTAGTTGGACCTAGTTATGTGAACAAGTTGTGTCGTATAATTATTGTTGAGTTGGTAATTGTAATTGGTTAGGTGCACCTGGTTTACCCAATGTTAGTGGGATTAGTTCCTTAGGTTGTTAATAATGGCTTTTCATGGGGGCCGACACAGAGTGGTTTCTAGGTAACTCATGAAGAGCTAGATTAATAAGTGATAACTTAATTAAATATGCTAGGGGAAAAGGGTAGTTTAAACACTTAACTTATTTAAAGTGCCTCGCTCATGGACTTAAGGGCTAGTATAGACTTGGGGTGAGACAAGAAGGCCTAGAATGGCAAGATTGTTATCTTGTCTCTATGAAAGATAATTGATTCCATATTGGATTGCATGTGGGGCCAGGTTTCGTAAGAGGTCACCAGGGTAACCCAAGGTGGGGGCCAGAGCCTAGGAAGATTCGTCAGGGTAACCCATGCAACTTTGTGATGACACTCCTCCTATGACAACAATCAGTCAGTTTTTTGTATTGTGTAGATGATCATTGTTATCTGGAAGCATTGTAACCATTCTGTTAGTATTGTACTTGTATACTTTAGTATTGATTTTTCTTGTTCCTAGAGGTTGTAGGTTTTTCTTAGGAAGCTCTTTTACTATCTCCTAGCACGGGGGTTGGGCCTTCAGGTACCACTTGGTTGGGTGGAACGTGCACTTTGCACCGTTGGGTCCCCAATTCTTGTTCATGATGGCAGTTACTTCCTGATGGAGAGCTCATATGTACCAGTGGATTTGTAATTCTTTCATGTTCTCACTTGTATCTATTGGATACCTTGTAATTTTTATCACTCCTCAATAGTATTCAAGGAGAATCTTTGTAATTTGTAATTGTAACACTTTTGTATAAACTATCTCATTTGGAAATGAGAGTTGTAATTTTAATATTGAATAAATGCAATGTGTGAATGAATTCATTATTGTACTTTATAGCTTAAATGATGTATTTTAATGTAATTGGATGTATGATCTTTAATTCATGACTAATAAATATAAGTTATATTTAGTAACTTTTGTTAGTAATGGGTTTTGTAAGTAAGCATCGTCACGCACCTTAGAGAATGTATGTGTTAGTGTAGTTTACTTTACTTGTTTAATTACACTTTTAAGAAAAAAAAACATTGTTCGTTTTCATTATGTGTGTGACATTCTCTAGGGTTTTGTGGCAGGCGTTACAAAAATTGCTCTCTCCACTAAAATAATAAAGTCATTATATTGAGGGTTCATCCCATAGTGCGATGGTAAAATGTTGGTGTTTTTGTTGTGGCCACCATAGTTCAAACTTTCGTTGAGCCATTTTGATCGCAATAACTATGCATGTATTGATCCAATGTGCCTGCAAGTTTGAACCATAGTGTTGAGGCTACTAATGAAATTAATGCCATGAGAAAAGCCTATGTTGTTCCAAACCCTCATTGGGCTAACGTGCTCATGGGTTTTGTGCCCCTGCTAGGCTACCATGCTCATGGACTTGGACTCTTTCATTTGATGTTCATGTCATGAGACATGCAAATGACATTCATGCCATGAGATAGGCAAACGACATTCATGCCATGAGACAGGCCTATATTATTCCAATCCCTTAATGGGCTAGTGTGCTCATGGGCTTTTTGCCCCTGTTAGGCTACCATGCTTGTGGACTTGCACTCGTTCATGCCATGAGATAGGCATTCAAACTTGTGTTGTTACAATCTCTCGTTGAGTTGGTGTGCTCACGGACTATGTGCCCCTACTGAACTACCGTGTTTGCAGGCTTAGATTATTCACTTGCATTCATGCCACATAAGAGGTCCCCATATGTGGCCTTCATGCTGACTAAAACTAGACCAAAATTCCCCAGATATTAATAAACAAAAAAAACAAAGCAATTATATTATTTTTTCTTACACATTTACTGTAATATTTATTAAAAACGGTCATTGTGCTTCTTAACAAATTAGCTCTATTCTTCGAAAATACACACTTTCCATCCCTTTCTAAGAATATGTGCGTTCATTTCCTTTGCTTAAGATGCTTAGCGTCCCTACATCTAAGTATATACCTCTGCTCTTGTATAATTTGAAAGGTATCCAGTTACACCAGAATATATTTTTGTAGGCAAGTAGACACAATCATTTTTTAAAATGAATGGAAGTTGAAAAAGAGATTAGAGATAACAGAACCGAGCAAGTAGGTTACTGGTAAAATTTTAAATCAAAGTTATGTTGCAGTTTAGACATCATTTAAAATAATGATGATCAAAGTTAGTCACCAATATATATGCTTAAATTTGAAATCGGTAATACGTTGGCTAATAATATGGTAATATTTCTGGGTTTGACTGTACAGATCATACTTATTCTCTTTAAAACATGTTCACTGTTTACGTGAAAATAATCATTTGGGTAAGTAGACACAATCATTTGTTCCAAAATTCTGGTAAAAGTTGTTCTTTCGCCATCAGAAAATATGAGCCCCAGACATACAGAATCTAATTCAAAATAGGCAAAGTGAAAAATAGATTTGAAGGCTCTAAATGTTAAGTATCTTCATCCTTGAATAGACCTGCGCATTATAATTATGAAGAATATAAAGATTTGTAGCGTGCAGAGATCAAAAGCGTTACCCTACAGAATGAACTTACATAGAATTCATAAAAAGAACCAGGGAATTTCTATCGAATACGTATCAGGCTTCAACCATGTGGAATATTAAAAGTTTTGTGGGGCAACAAGAAAGGGATTGGTCAATAAGAGTATCACAATGATCTGAGGCTCGCTTAAGAAAATATGATCTTGTCGATCTTTGATGTTTCATCTCGTACAGATGATGTGTGACATCTGTGCTTCTCTTTTATTGTTCGTCACGTCGTAGTAGTTATCTTTGCATTGTTCGTTCTAAAGATCTTTGTAATATGAGGCTGGTAGGTTATGCCATCACCCATTAAAACAATTTATATAATATTCTTTCTTCAATTATTGTATTAGTGTAAGGGATAAAAATGACCACTTTTTTCTTTTGTTCATTGTTTAGGGTTTCATTTTTTTTCATGTCAAAAATATATTATCTTAATGTTCAATTTGATTTGTTTTGCATATAAGTTGATACAATTTTGGATCCTATTAATCACTCATCCTTTTAAGTTTCTATAGGTTTGGGTTAATTCTTGTTTTAGTTGGTCCTATATAATGAACTATATTGAGGGTGGGGATCCATCCTCTACAAGGACCTCCTCATAGCCTTGTCCCACCAATTTAATTAGATTTCCTACTTTAGTGAATTGATGCTTTTTGAGAATATGACCATTCTTATCAACTTGCATCCAAGATTCTTCAAATTGAGCACGTACAATCTTATATTTAAGGACAAATAAATAGGTCATTATTTTCATTGGAGATTCTTTTTCATCATCATTTAGAAATAATTGGCATAGCGTCCATCAAGAAATATAATACACGTTGATTTAGCATCTAGGTATTTTGCATATCTATTTCATGTCTTCCAACATTGGTCATTCATAATGAGGGATGACTAGTTATGAAGTTATTGTAGTTCCCTATTCACACTAGTAGTCTCCCCAAGATGGTTTTCAACACCACACAACTTCAAATACAACAAAATTAACACATGAATAAGTTTAGTAGATTCAAAAGAGTAAATGACATATCCATGCCAAAAGGACTAAACCACCCTAGGAGGGCTAAAATTATATGTCTGACCCTATCTAGATGTAAAGTATGCTTTTGGGATAGTTAATGATAGTAAGGTAATGTTGACTCACTAGCAAGTCTTCTATTCTAATTGTTGATTACACTCTAACACTAATCAACATTATTTAACTACCTAAAATTGACTAAATAAAAGGGATCTATTATAACCCAATCAATTAAATTTACAATCTCAATTTTTTGTTTAGGTCTTGTTAGATTTATTAGTTTACATATCATTTTATTAGCCTTAATAATTGTATGTTGTTTGTTTTATTTCCATATGTTTTTGTGAATCTAATATTTTAAATCCACCTAGTGCTTGGACCTAGGTTTTAACGTTTTTTCTTTTTTTCTTTTTTTGATCTAATTTTTTATTTCATCCAATTTTTTTCTTAGACAAGAAATTTACATGCTTTATTTTTTTATCCTTTTTGTGGGGTCAATCATATATTAAGGTTGTATGCCAAAGCATCTTCTAATATCTCACCTTCTAATTAGTTGTATCCCTAGGCTTGACTCTACCATTTCTATCAACCACTTTTAGTCTCCTTTTATAGAAAATAAAAAGAGCATTTGTGTATAGTAACTAGGAAGAGGATTTTAATAATGATGTAAAACTTTCACATGAGGATCATATAAGGAATGATATGGGTAAAATATTAAAAGAAAAAAATTAAAGATATAACTAAGTTTAATAACACATCTGATCCTTTGGAACTACTTGAAGAGCTTTGTAATAGTCTCATGGCCAAATCTTATGCGATACATATACTTTAGTGTCTTAGACAAATAACTGATGGAAAAAATGCTACTAATAATTATTTCCTCCCTTTCCACTCTCATATATCCTCCACTATTTTTCCTTCTTAGAAATATTAATAATCCACTTTCCCCACCCACCTTCCTACCTCATCCATTCCTTAAATTTCACTCATTTCATATATATTACTTAAATCTTGGTCATATCACACATATTTCATTTCTATTTATATCATCTCAACCTCTCATGCCCTCTATACCTGTGACCATAGTCATAGTATATGTTAAATACACCAGATCCATATAGATTTGAGGCATATATAATCCACTAAGCCATGATCTCAATGAGATATTTGAAATCATCAAGAAACTAAATAACCATTAAACTAACATGAAGTCAACACAAAAGCATAATAAAAACCTATTATAAGACCTCAAATCTTATCCCATTGGGAGAGTGGTGTCGCATTGATGTGGAATGGAGACCCCTTCCCAATCCCTTGGATAATATGAGTTGTTTCGATCAATATTATTGAAGAAAACTGATGAAACTGATGGAATATGAATGAAGCATGGATGAAAAACTAGTTTAACATGATGAAGATGAGTGCTAAATGCTAAAATGCTTGATGGATATGGATACAAGTTATTTTAAATGGAAACAACATTCAAAGATGCAAGCCATGGATGTAAACTATGCTAAAATGGATGTGAGATCATCTAAAGTGGAAGCCATTAATGGATGCTTAAGCTAATATGGATGAATATTAATCTAAAATTCCTAAAAAATGCTAAATATGGATGCAAGTGAGTATGAATTTCAACGACATAACTTTGCAATCAAAAGATGGATCCATTTATCTCCAAATAGTGATGTGTTCATAGGAGATCGAATGAAGAATCAATGGTCAATATGAAAAAGATCAATCAATGGTCAAGATGAAAAGGAGGGTGAAACATGGATCAAGGATTCCCATCAATGGATGAGAATGATTCAAACAAACACACTTTGTAACAACTTTCAAAGATTTTTACAAAGTTTGTTAGGAAAGAATATTCTATTTTTAGATCCAAATAGGAGAATATTCCTTTGGAATATTCCCTATGCAAGTGGATGGGTGAGGAAAATCAGCAATTAGTAATTTAAACTAAGTTTTAGTTGTGCGAGTTGAGGAATGTGAGGATTTACATTAAATAATTAATTTATTCAACGAGAAGTCTAGATGCAAATGGCATTTAATTAAATAGTTTAGGGTTATTTAAACAAATGAGAGGACTTAGGAGGTTAAAATTAAATAATTTGATTTATTCAATTAAACAGGATGAGAGGTGAAGGTGAAAGGGGGTGAATTAACCTAATTAAATCAATTAGATTAATAGATAAAAATGATGCATTTAATTAAATAACTAGGCTTATTTAATTCAACAATAGAAAGGAGGATGAATTTTAGGATGAAATGATGTTAATGATCAAATTCAAGTGTGTAATACCATTCAAGGTAATTTTAAGTGTGTACATTTTTCCCCTCTTTGAAATGAGGTACTTATTACATTGGTTCAAAGACTTACACTTTTTGAATTATAACTATTGCTCAAATAAAAAATTCAAACATTTCTAATTTTTTAGATGCCCCAATGTTGCCCCAATTAAAGGAAATAAGTTGGTACCCTTCCTCCTCGAGAGATTGGGAAATTTTTTTGAATTTTGGGTTGATCTCTCGACAAAGATAAAACATTGATTCAAGTGTCAAAAAGGCTCTAAGATAAGAAAATAAACTCAAAAATACAAAAAAAAAGTGCAAAATAGGCTTCATGGTTCATAAATTGGAAAAATGTGCTAAAAAACCTAGCTTCCCTCTCAAATTAGGGTAAAAAACCCTAATTTTTTAGGCATAAATATGTGTTAAAGGGTAACTTTCAATTCATTTTCACTTTTGACTTCTAGTCAATTGCTTCTCCTGAGCTCTAATACCTTGGTGAGATGGAAAACCGTGTGCTTCCTACACACCTTTTTGATCGAGTTCTAGAGTTCCAACCCTGAGCAGATGTAGGACCCTGAGTATGTGACTCGAAACTTTTATTGATTTACGTATTAGGGTTTGAAATTAGGTCATTTAGGGCGTCATTGTATTGTGATACATTTTAAAATGTCAGTGTCACTATTGATTGGAATAGTGATACACCTGGCAATTTGTGTCCAGTGACGCACTTAGCTAAGGTGACAGTTTACAAATAACAATGTGTCATGGTTTTTTGGTTCAATGATGCAAGTAAGTAATGGCAACACACTTACTAAATAGTGATGCCCTGATCAATTTTGATAAAACAACGCACTGAAATACCAACATGCTATTGAGTATGGCAACGGATGTTGCTAAATAGTGATGCACCACTCAAAATCATATAGCAATGCACCCTAGAAATAGCGATGCTATAGATGTTCTAGGATTTAGACACTTAGAATTTAACTAGTTTCTAGATTTTAGGAAAATTGATGTTGTGTGTGTAATATGTGCAGGAGGATATTTGGCCCCATATGTCCTGGGAGCATCGGCCTGATCTTTTGGAAATGACACATGAATTTGATGTGGATCAGTAGGAGTTTCTGGGAGTCCTCAAGTTAGGATTCATTTCCTACATGCCTGAGATCTACACCCGCCTAGTAGTGATGACAATGTTGATTGAGCGGTGGCATAGCGAGACATCATCATTCAATCTCCCCACCAGTGAGGCCATAGTTACACTTGAGGATGTATGGTGGATCCATTGACTTCCCATTCATGGGGAGCAGATCATCTACACCAAAAATGTTGGGAGGGATGTATGCTACTAGCTATTGCAGTAAGATAAGATCATTTTAGTGAGCTCGCAAATTGACTTGTATCTTTACTGAGGATGAGTTCCTATATTTAGATTCAATGTGGTTGCTCTAATTTCTGGTGTGATTTCCCCATACCAATGGGGTAGGGGTTTCAATTTGGGCTGGGGGTTGGCATGGCATGGCATTGTTGGCATATAGTTGTCATTGATGTCAAAAGGGAAAATCATGCAAGGCAAATTGCTAGCATGATGAAAGAGGATCAAAGATGAAATGGAGATGCTCATGCAAGTGAGGATGATGCCATTAATGGAAAATGCCATTGATATCAAGGAGAGATAAGGCTTGTTATGAATATGGAACATGGGAATAGGCTACTAATGAATGCATATGCTACGATGTTGACATTGATGTCAAAAGTGCAAATCATTCAAGGGAGATTGTTGGCATAATGATAGAGGATGAATGTGAGAGAAATGAACCTAGTTTGGAACTATGTATGGCAAGTTGATGATGCTAAAGTGCATATCTTACAAATGTTGTCATGAAAATGTAGAGAGTCCATACAAGAGAAGAAGAAACAAGCTACAGATTCAAAATGGGATTTTCGAGAGCATTCTAGTGATGTGCTTTGTAGGTCTAGAAAGTGAAGGATACACCCAGAAATGAATTATATTCACCTTCAGGTGTTTTAGGATTTATCTCTTAAACCTTATGGTTGTTGCAATCATGATGTCTTATCAAAATTTTTGTTTTGTCATTGACTGCTTGTTGGAGGTTGTTGGCTGCTTAAGTTGTGACTTAAGCCTTTGATGTCATTTGGGGAATCGGTCCCCTTCACCTAGCTATTACTGGCCTGACAAATATTTAACAGCTATAATATTTCCTAAGTCACTCATGCAAATATTTTTCTTCGCTTGATCAATGATGGAGGTCAAGCGTTGGATATTAAATGGTGCCTACATACCCTACTGAGATTTTAGTGGGGCCCGATCAAGACTTGCGGGGTCAACAAGGAATGATGGTGATTGAATGTTGAAGATCGACGGTGCTCACAGTATGCATAGTGGGACCTAAAAAGGCAATAGATGTGGTTAGTGGAATGTGATGTCACAATGATAGGTGGCAATGGATGATTACATCAATGCCATGAATTACTAGTAGTGGTGAACAATAGAGATTAAACGAGGAAGATCTGATGATGCTTATTGTAGAGTCTGGTGGGACCTTACAAGATGGTGATGATGAAATATTGTGATGAATGGTTATAGGTGGCGAAGAGCATTTGCTTGATATGCTAATTCAAATGGTTGTTTTGAATTATGTGGCAATGATAAGGATGACAAATGGCAACATCTTGCAAGCCCCACAAAGCATGTGTGGGCATGTTGTTAGAGCTTGCAGGATAGCGGGCTTTGGATGCATTTCTTGGTGGACCCCATGTATGGAAAGTGGTGTATGAAGGAGATCGAAGGAACAAATTGAAAGGAAAAAGATTCAATGGTGATCATCAGTCAGTGGAGATTGATGGTACATGATTAAAGGTAGCTGATTTTATGGCGATGAGCAACATGATGAATGCCCCTAAGATCAATGATAGTTATTTGAATGACCACTTATCTAACGATTAGAGTTTAAAGGAATGGTGGCATTCTAATTGAGGCTAATCAAATGGTTGTGTTTTAAAGATATGACAATGAACGAGGAGCACTGGATCATGGAACGAAGAGAAGATCAACAACCAATATTCAAACTTGAAGATCTACAATGGTCTGGTCCATGTGAATAAGGGTTTCAGCTTGGTAATCGACACAAGAGAAAGAATTAATTGGTCCAACTACACCTACAACCAGTTTAAATGAAGATTTGATATGTTAGGTGGTAGAATAGATTGCAAAGGTGATTGAGATGGAATCAGACCATATAGTTAGAGGAACTCATTTAATACATATATGATTCTAGGGTTTCGCGGGTTGCTATTCTTAGCAAATTCTTTGTATCTAAAATAAATGTTGCGAGGCTCGATACATAGGTTGTGTAATGAATGTTTTTGGAAAACCCTAATAGGTGATCAAGATTAGAATCAGATCACATAATCGGGTATGTGCAGGATCATCATGGGAAAAACAAGCCCTTAAGTGGCAAAAAATTTAGAAAAATTAGAGTTAGGAAACTTGACATAAAAATTTGAATAAGTTATCTATATTATTTCAAAAATATGTAAGAATAGAATTTGTAGCAAATTGAATGTAGTTTCTAAAATACTAGGTTTATTTAAAGAAAAAAAATGTATTTGTGTAAATTTGAAATTTCAATGTAGTAGTACTTCAATTTTAGGGAAAAAAAATAAGTAGGTGTCTATCTAACCACCCTAACCACAATAAAATGATAATATTTTTTATAATATTTTAGATATAAGTAGATGACTCATGTCCGATGTAATGCATATTTTTTTGTAATTTTTTTCCAAGTAAATAATTAATTATGATTTTTTTTTACAACTTTTAAAAAATATAAAAACTCATATGTCTAACCACCTTAACTTGGTCAAAACTTCATGAAATTCAAAACTTTTTTTTTTAATCCTATGGTATGTGAAGCATAGAAAGTGACGCATGTTTCGGATTCAAAAATGTGATACCGTTTGAAAACTATAGATGTTTTTAATCAACCTATCAATTAGGACTTTAGTCATAATTCAAATAGAAAATGAATAATAATTATTTATTAAATTCAAAGCAAAGCATAATTTATATTGGTTGAAAGTTGAGATTCTCCTTTAAAAACCCTTTTCGTTTCATCAATTTTGGGTAAAAACAAGTTGTCAGCCACATATTTATCAAATTGCCACTTTTTGGCCCATCATGATCCTACACATACCCAATCATGAGAATGCATTTAATGTATTCTAGTTTTAGGGTTTTGTAGGTTGTCTGGTTTAGCAGATTTAGTGAATTTGTATAGTGTGTGTGTGTGGCTCAAGGTAATGTAACCTTGTTGGTGAAGTTAGCATGAAGAGAAAACCATAATAGTAAGCTGGAGATAATCTGGACATTGGATAGAATCTTGAGCAAGAGATTGCAGATCAATGGAGATGAAAGACAATTTGATATGTCAAAAGATTTTATATGTTCAAGAGTGTAGGTAGGTTGCATCTTCTTGTATAGAAAGGAGTCTATAGTCACAAATAGTGAAAAATAGAGTCATGAATATGCACCTATGACAGTAAGGAAGTAGAGAGAGCAACAAAGCAAACGGAGAATGCCCATGCAAGGAGGTGCTATACTGTAATACAAAATATCATCTAGGTTAAATTCATTCAAGAGAGTGCAGATGTATGAGACATTATAGAAAGGGAAAGGTGTACAATGCATCAAGATAGAATAGTGAGTGTTCTATGTGTAGGGGAGAGTGCAGAGCAGAGGTGTGTTGCTGAGAGTGCAACTTCAATAGAAAAGTGTGAGTTGTAGTAAGTGAAACAAAGTACTGAATGTAATGATGCATCATAGGTTTTGTAGAACCAATCTTATGCATATTTGAATTTGTAATCCTTTAGAGGTTGTAGCCTACTTGTACTAAGTTTTAGCTTAGTTTAGGGGATTGTAGTCTCCTTGGAGTTGTAGCTCCTAAACCAGGGTGTTGTAGCATCCTTGAAGTTGTAGCTTCTAAATTAGGGAGTTGAAGCTTCCTTGGGTTGGTGCCCTAAACATTGTAACAAAGATTTGGACTATGAGGTTGGATTTGAGTACTAGACTCAAGCAACATTTCTCACTATGGTTTTTCCCATCTTGGGTTTTTCATGTATATTTGGTATTGTGGGCATGTGTGTGTTGATTATCTTTTTGAATGTTTATGTTTGCATCTTTAGTTTTCAATCTACACATTAAGGGCTTGAGAAAGAAATCTGCACAAAGGTTTTAAGGGATAATTTTTTAGTATCTATTGATTCACCCCCCTCTCAATAGATCATTGTGTTCCAAAAATTGGTATTAGAGCCCTAGGTTCCCTAGGAGAAGCTTAATCAACTCGAGTAGATCTTGGATAAGGTGAACAAAATGGTTAGTTAGGAAAGTTTAATTTCATATGATGGACCTATCTTTTATGGATCAAGATATATCTTTTGGAGCTCATTGGTGAAGGGGTATTTGGGATCGATAGTATTTGATGTTTTGAAGTCAGTTATAAATTGATATATAGTTTCCGCTACACCTCCAATAATGTAAGATGAAAAGAAGGCCTATGAGGATAATGCTATAGCAAGAAATATAATTATATATGGACTATCAAGCTCCATATTTTTAAATTTATGCATTGCAAATTGCACATGAAGTGTGGAACAAGATGAAGAGAATGTATGAAGAAAGTGATTATGAGGTGTAGTCATTGATTGAAAGATACCATAGTGAATTTGGAACTCTTGAGACAAGTGAAGATCATAAATCTGCAAGTTGGTTCTCATGTGAAGCTGCAACAAGAGGTGATGAAGAAGAAACATCTACCACTAAATCAAAAGAGTCCAATGAAGAGGAAGTTGGTTGCATCAGAAGATTGAGAAGAGGCTCTGGAAGAAGGAGAAGTAAGCTACCTACTAAAAGTTTTTATTCCATTAGAATAATTCCTATTGTTGCTAAATGTGTTCACATTAAAAAGGATAATCTTAAGAAAGAATAGGAAGTAAGAATAAGGAGAAGAAGAACTTGCACACAAGTGAAGAAAGTGGGTCATCTGATGTAAATGATAGATCAGATGATGAACATGGAAGGTTCGATGAGTTTGACCCATTTGGAATGACCATAGATGAAGGGGTTGAGAGGTCAGATAAAGAAGGAGAAGTTGGAACCTCTGGTGAAGAAGGAGAGGTTGATTTCAAGGGTGAACTCATCTCTACTTAGGATGAGATTAGAAGATTGAGAAAAGAAAATGAAGAACAAAAATTGCTTGCATAAGAGGAGATAGAAAATATAAATAAGAGCCTTGAAGAATCTAATCAAATGGTGATTTTCTTGAAGACTCAAGTGGAAGAAGCAAGAAGGGTAGATGATGTGGTTAGAACCGAACTACAGTCTAAATCAAATGAGTGCATGAAATTGGAAGAAGAAATAGTGGCCTTGAGAAAAGAATTAGAAAAATCTGAGTAGATTGATAAAGGATTGAAGTTGAAAGGTGGCTTAAAGACATTAAATGAATTTGTGAGATCACAAAATCCATCTAGACTAATATCAGGACCAAGAGTGAAGATTGACCTTGGTGATGAAAAAGGGAAGAGTCCTTCTACCTCTGCAAAACTATTTAGAGTAGAAGAAAGACATCACACAAAGATAGAGGAAGCCTACAAAAGCAATATCAAAGAAAATTCCTCTAGAAATGGAAGATCAAGAAGAGGCACTGTTGAGGTGAAGAAAGCTAAAGAATAAAAGAAGCCTATTGTTGATAAGAAGAAGGTTGAAGAAGAAAAGAGACCTCCTATAGATAAGAGGAAGAACAACCATTCAGTTCCTGATTATCAAAAAAAGATGACCACAGTAGAAAAGAATGTGGAGAAATCAGTCCTTGAAAAATTGAAAAAGAAGCAACATATTAAGGGAGCTGAAACATAAATGGTTACAAGGATGAGATATATGAAGAATTCAAATCAAAGAATACCACCTCATCCTATTCATAGAAATTCTATTACCAGGTACTCATCATGCTTTCATGGTTATTGTTATAGTTGTAATCAATTTAGTCATAGGGCTTGTGAATGTAGAGTTGCACCTAGAAGGAGCATAAAATATATGTAAATAGGAATTATTTTGCTCCTACTATAGATATGAATATAATATGCTATAATTGTGACAACTTTGGTCACATAGCCAATAATTTTAGATTAAATTATATAAGACCTATAGCACATTATGAAAGGAAGAGAAGTAAATCCCCCAAAGTGAACAATGGTTCACATATTCCTAAGAAGAAGGCTGGAAAGAAAGAGAAAAAGATAAAAAAAGGTGTGGAGAGTGAAAGTTCAGCAAGAAGCACCAAATGTGGTTGCTTTTGTCTCACATCACTAAGTCTTAGTGATAGGGCATAAGTCCAGGAGGAGCTAAATTGATATTTCATCCATCCCTAGAAATGGAGAAAGAGATCAAGGTAAAATAGGTTTTACAAATTTCTAACAACTTGATGGTTGCAGATTTATGGTCACATTCTTGCTCTTTGAAATGGTCATCAAAGGGTAAGAACATCAACAGATTGTGGATAGTCAACTATAGCAATTGATATCAACATTTGGTATTAGGGATTGAAGAAAAGGTGGTGTAAGTGATCTATTGAGAGAAATGCTCCTTGACTCCAAGGAGAAGATATATGTCTAAGAGGGAGATGCTATTGGTATCAAATCAGTGCTATACTTGATATAATGCAATCCAAGATGTTAATAGGTACATAGCATAAAGTGAACACATTCACAATTGGTATCAGAATGATAATCGGTATTAGGGCATGATGTCAAAAATTAGTTTCTAGAATATGATTCAGTTGGTATAGACCATGAATCAGAATATCTACAATTGGTATTTGACCTGATTAGATTAGAGCATGTAATGGTACTCCAACTAGCATCAGATATTGTTAATTGGTACAAGGCAGTTCGAGCATATGGTTTTTCCATTGTAGTAAAAAGTTTGAATGTAGCAATTGGTATAGGATCATAAATTGTCTTCAATTGGTATCAGTCAAAGGGGGAGTTAAGTCCCTTTTCCATTACTAAGAAGGAATACAAGCTACAACAGTATAGTGACTTGAGAAAAAGAAGAGGATAATTCTTTGACACTTTACCATTGATGTCAAAGGGGGAGAAAGCTTTGCAAATGCTCAAAACAATTGAGCATGGGGGAGAAAGTTGTGCAGTTGCTCATAAGTGTGAGAAAAGGATAAGGTATGTCAAAGGGGAAGAATTGAGAGCTCAAATGTTATCCATCATTGGTATCTGACCTTTGGCAGCTTGAGCATTTAAGTTTTTCCATCAATGACAAAGGGGGAGAATTTTGGTATATAGTTGTCATTGATGTAAAAAGGGAAAATCATGCAAGGAAGATTGTTGGCATGATGAAAGAGGACCAGAGATGAAATGGAGTTACTCATACAAGTGATGATGATGGCATTAATGGAAAGTGTCATTGATGTCAAGGAGAGATAAGGCTTGTTGTGAATATGGAGCATGGGTATAGGTTGCTAATGAATGCATATGCTCATGATGTTTTCATTGATGTCAAAAGTGCAAATCATGCAAGGGATATTGTTGGCATAATGATAGAGGATGAATGTGAGAGTAATTAACCTAGTCTAGAAGTGTGTGGCTAGTTGATGATGCTAAAGTGCATGTCTTGCAAATGTTGTCATGAAGATGTAGAGAGTCAAGTTCATACAATAGAAGAAGAAACAAGCTACAAATTCAAAATGGGATTTTCAAGAGCATTCTAGTGATGTGCTTTGTAGGTCCAGAAAGTGAAGGATATGCCCAAAAATGAATTATATTCACCTTCAAGTCTTGTAGCTTTTATCTCTTAAACCATATGGTTTTTGCAGTCATGATGTCTTAATAGATTTTTTGTTTTGTCATTGATTGCTTTTTGGTAGTTGTCGATTGCTTAAGTTGTAACTTAAGCCTTTGATGTCATTTGGGGAACCGTCCCCCTTCACCTAGCTATTACTGGCTCAACAAATATTCAACAACTATAATATTTCCTAAGTCACTCATGCAAATATTTGTCTTCACTTGATCAACGATGGAGATCAATCCTTGGAGATCGAATGGTGCCCGCATACCCCACTGAGATTTTAGTGGGGCCCAATCAATACTTACAGGGTTAGAAGGAAATGACAGTGATTGAAGGTTGAAGATCGACAATGCTCACAGTATGCATGGTGGGACCTATAGAGGTTATAGATGTGGTTAGTGGAACATGATGTCATAATGGCAAGTGGCAATGGATGATTGCAACAATTCCCTGAATTGCTGACATCAGTGAATGGTAGAGATTGAACAAGGAAGATCTGATGATGCTTGTTGCAGAGTCTGGTGGGACCCAACAAGATAGTGATGATGAGGGATTGTGATGAATGTTGACAGGTGGCAAAGAGTGGTTGCTCATATGCTAATTCAAATTGTTGTTGCAAATTAAATGGAAATGACATGGATGAAAAATGGCAATAGCCCAAAAGCCTCACAAATCTAATGTGGGCCCATTGTCAGAGCTCGCATGATAGAGAGCTTTGGATGTGTGTCTTGGTGGATGCCGCATATGGAAAACAATGTATGAAGGAGATCGAAGGTTTAGATTGAAAGGTAGAAGATCCAACAGTGATCATTAGTCAGTGGAGATCAATGCCACATGAATAAAAGTGTCTAATATAATGGTGATGAGCGACATGATGAATACCCCTAAGATCAAGGATGGTGTTTTGAATGACCACTTATCTAATGGTTAGAGTTTAAAGGCATGGAGTTAGTCTAATTGAAGTTGATCACATGAATTTTTTTTATGGATATGATGATGAACGAGGAATGTTGGATCATGGAACAAAGAGAAGATCAACAACTAGTATTCAAACTTGAATATCTACAATGGCCTGGTCCATGTGA
Source organism: Sequoia sempervirens (assembly GCA_007258455.2). Lineage (NCBI taxonomy): Eukaryota > Viridiplantae > Streptophyta > Pinopsida > Cupressales > Cupressaceae > Sequoia > Sequoia sempervirens. The sequence continues at coordinate 30,460 of VDFB02003823.1, read as the reverse complement.
ATAAAGGGTTTGACTAGTAATCAACACAGGAGAAAGAATTAATTGGTCCAACTACACCTGCGACCAATATAAATGAAGATTTGATCTGTTAGGTAGTGGAACAAATTACAAAGATCGAGATTGAATTAGATCATACAGTCAGAGGAACTCATTTAATACATATTTGATTCTAGGGTTTCACGAGTTGTTATTCTTAGCAAATTCTCTATATTCAAATTAAATGTTGTGAGGCTCCATGCAGAGGTTGTGTAGTGAAGGCTTCTAGAAAAGCTTAATAGGTGATTGAGATCAGAATCAGATCACATAATCATGAGAATTCATTTAATGTATTCTAGGTTTATGGTTTTGTAGGTTGTCTGGTTTACCAGATTCAATGAATTTGTATTGTGTGTGTGTGTGTGGCTCAAGGCAAAGGAAGCTTGTTGGTGAAGTTAGCATGAAGAGAAAACCATAACAGTAAGTTGGAGATGATCTAGATGGTGGAGAGAATCTTGAGGCAAAGATTCCAAGTCAGTGGAGATAGAAGACAATTGGATATGTAAAAAAATTGAATATGTTTAAGAGTGTAGGTAGGTTGCATCTTCTTGTACAAAAAGAAGTTTGTAGTCATAGATAGTGAAAAACAAAGTCATGAATATGTAGTTGTGATGGTAAGGAAGTAGAGAGAGCAGCAAAGCAGATAAAGAATGCACATGCAATCAGGTCCTAGATTGTAATACAAAATATCATCTATGTCTGCATTCAAGAGAGTGCAAATGTATGAGACACTAAAGAAAGGAAAAGGTGTGCAATGCAACAAGATAGAACAGTAAGTGTTATATGTGTAGGGGAGAGTGTAGAGGAGAGGTGTGTTACTTAGAGTGTAGCTTCAGTAGCAAAGTGTGAGTTGTAGTAAGCACAACAAAGTATTGAATGTAATGATGCATCATAGGTTTTGCAGAACCAATCTTATGCATACTTGAATTTGTAATCCTCCAGAGGTTGTAGCCTCATTGTACTGAGTTGTAGCTTAGTTTAGGGGATTGCAATCTCCTTGGAGTTGTAGCTCCTAAACCAAGGTGTTGTAGCATCCTTGAAGTTGTAGCTTCTAAATTAGGGAGTTGAATCTTCCTTGGGTTGGTGCCCTAAACATTGTAATAGAGATTTGGATTGTGAGGTTGGATTTGAATAGTATAGTCAAGCAACATTTCTCACTGTGGTTTTTCCCATCTTGGGTTTTCCACGCATATTTGGTGTTGTGGGAATGTATGTGTTGATTTTCTATTTGAATGTTTATGTTTGCATATTTAGTTTTCAATCTACAAATTAATGGTTTCAGAAAGAAATTTTCACAAAGTTTTTGAGGGCTAAAGTTTTAGTATCTACTAATTCACACCCCCTCTCAATAGATCATTGTTTTCCAACAAGACTGATTCACAAGATGATTTAGTATGCATTCATTTTCTAGTCATGTTGGCCTCACTATATGATGATATGCATCAAGCGGTCTACTTCCAAGGGAGAGGCATCAAAGTTGGTATCACACTTCTACACATTTGGGCATACGAGCATATTACAGTGTTGAGACCCATTTTGGTCTTAGTAGATATAGATCAGGATGAGTCCATTGTTTACCGATATCAAGTGTATATGGCACTAGAACATACTTGACCTACAAGGATCCTCTATTGGAGGAGGTTCATAGATGATATGACCATACTCAGATGGAGACCATGGCTACAGGTTTCGGCATGGTACAAAGACTAGCAATAGCTCTTCTTTGTTAGATAGACTCGATACCTATAGGGTTAGGAGCACACCATGATTGCATGGTACCTTCCATATCACATGGCACGATAGTTTGGGAAGACACAGGATGTACTCCCATAGGATTATATAATAGTATTTTCTTGATCTCAGAGAGAGGTAGATTGGGGGTAGTAGATTTAGCCATAGGTGGTGATAAATGAGTTTAGACAACTGGTTTCCCACCCATGGGCATATTAGCAGGGACCACTAGGTATAGGGACCACCATGACTTATGATGCATGGTGGAAACCCCTACATGATTGACATACCTAGTGTGGGGATACCCTCGTGGTAGAGTTAGGGGTTGGGGTAGAGGAGGACCCCACTGAGATCAACATTATAATTAGTAGAGAGTACAAGATTTAGGTCATAGAGAGTAGGTACAACTAGATAAGGGTCATCAGGACCAGGGGCATCAGGCCCACCAATAGGCAGATCAGCCATAATAGCCACATCAACCATAATAGCCACCAATACTAGATCTTAGGCATGGAAAAATTTTGGCTCTGACTTCAAAGAGGGACCAGTTGTGATAGTAGCTATAGGCCATGACAATAGAGATGGGTCATGAGGTACAGTTGTGACAACAACTAGACCTACAGCTAGCCTAGGAGACTAGGAGATGAAAACAACTAGAGGTTGTAACCATGGTGGCATAAGGATAGGTGGTGGCCACTCAGATGTACAAAGATGTTGTTTTAGAGGTTGTATATTATAGGACCTTATATCATTGAGATGTTCCCTAGGAGATGTGGTAGCTAGATTACTCATAGAGGAGTGGGGCCATATCGAGAACATTAGATGGTCCTCCATCCTTTAGACAGTTGAGAGAGTCGAGCCATAGACAAGACCAATCCCATCATGGGGACCAAGGTAGTGGAGGATAGCCTCCATATATAGACACTTTTTTTATGTATAGCCTAATTTTATATATGTATACACATTCATTGACTCATTTTTGATAGCCTCCTAAATATGTACTTTTGATGATAGTTATGCTTTGACTCTAATATTGTATCATTACATTCATTTTGTGAGATATATACAAGATGGCCTGATTTGATTCATGATTTGATGCATTTATGATATGTGATTTGATGTTATATTTATTTCATGCATTATGATTATGTATGGATGCAATGGATGCAAATTTTTATGTGATGGATGTATTTCTTTATTTTATGCCATGTGATATGAAATTGTCTATGATATGATATTCATGTGATATGTGATGCAATGGATGTTTCCTTCTCTTTTTCAATATCTTTCTATGACATACTATGAGATGGATATGCTTTTCTTTTTCATGTTTCCCATATAATGATGCCATTCATTATGATATGCATATATGAGGTATGTGCAAGATCATGATGGGCCAAAAAGTGGCAATATGATGGGTATGTGGCTGACAACTTTTTTTTACCCAAAATTGATGAAACGAAAAGGGTTTTTAAAGGAGATTCTCAGATTTCCACCAATATAAATTATGCTTTACTTTGAATTTAATAGGTAATTATTATTCATTTTCTATTTGAGTTATGACTAAAGTCTTGATTGATAGGCTTATTGAAAAACATCTATAGCTTTCAAACAGTATCACATTTTTTGAATCCAAAACATGTGTCACATTCTATGCTTGCATACTATAGGATTAAAAAGAGAAAAAATTAATTTCATGAATTTTTGACCAAGTTAAGGTGGTCAGACATGCAAGTTTTTATATTTTTTAAAAGTTGTAATAAAAAATTCATAATTAATTATTTACTTGGAAAAAAATTACAAAAAATATGCATCACGTCGAGACATGATTCCTCTACTTATATCTAAAATCTTATAAAAAAATATTATCATTTTATTGTGGTTAGGGTGGTCAGACAGATACCTACTTCTTATTTTTTCCCTAAAATTTAAGTACTACTACATTGAAATTTCAAATTTTCACCAAATAGATATTTTTTTTTAAACAAACGTAGTAGTTTAGAAACTACATTCAATTTTCTATAGTTCTATTCTTACATATTTTTGAAATAATATAGATAACTTATTCAAATTTTTAAGTCAAGTGGCCTAACTCTGATTTTCTGAATTCTTTGCTACGTAAGGGCCTATTTTTTCCATGATGATCCTGCACATACCCTATGACATGATATGCTTATGTAGGATGTATGTATGTTAATGGTTTGTGGATGTAGGATGGATGTATTATGATTTTTTTTGAGTGTCATGATACCAGGTTAGCATGGAAAGAAGATAGAAGAATAAGATGAATGGATTTACCATTGATTTTGAGATTGATTCAGAAGTCCAACAAATCCATTATTCATCGAGACTTTATTATATTATGGTGATGAGTTGGATTATTTTCTTATATCTAGGATTGGGAATCTTCGTCATTCCTTATTTTTGATATAACACATAGACATGATGCATCATGGTATTGATAAACAAGATGGTGAATTGTATCTAGTGCGATGGAATTTGACTCTGCAAACAGATAAGATAGTACTTGTTCACACCTTGACATATGAAAACCTTGTTGGAATGTAGCTTATAAGTTTAGAATATCTCAAACCAAAGCATAAAATCTACCCCAAATGACCTCTCTACACACAACTAAGAAAGTATGCGCCAAAATTATTTTACAAGAATATTCCACAAGCATGAAAAGTGAAAGATAATGATCAATTCCCCATTTCTTTCTCTCTAAATAATTGAGACATCATCGAGAGATCCTTGGAATGGGTTAATAAGATAAATCATGAGAAAATATCAACAAAAAACAATCAATATTATCTATATCTCTTGTCAACATAATATAGCTAAGGTGATTTTTGATGTTGATGCCCAATGTAGAAGGATGCATCCTAGGACATGTTTATCAGATGTTTTGAATAAGACTAAGTGTGTGATAGGAAGTTGATACAAACACCACTGACTCATTTACCTATGATCTATACTTTAGATTTTGACATTTAGGTTCTCACTTTACATCTTGCAACACTTGTTTTTCTACTTGTTTTACGAATGTTTGAAGGTGGCAATTGATTTATTAGGGATGAAATTTTATTGGGTGCAAATAGCGAAATGGGATGGATGGTTTTGTATTTTTAGGAATATTTAAATGTTTTTGGTCTTTTGAAAATGTTTCAAGGCTATTTTTGGTCTTTTTGAGAGTTTATGCGAATGTTTTGGTTTTCGATTATTTGAGGTTGTTTAGGGTTTTCCAATGTTTTTCAAATGTTTTGGGGTTTTCAATTTTCAAAAAAAAAAATTGTTATCTGAGTTTTCAAATATTTTGGGGTTTTCTAAGTTTCAACCAAGATCCTAACCTAAAATACTATCTTGGGGGCCTCAGGGGCTTATCAAAGATGAGTCTTGCCTACGCTATACATGTAGAGACCATGTAGTCCAATTGACTTTGACCACTTTATTGATGGGATATGAACAGTTGATGGATTGTCAATTTATTATGATAGAATCCTAATGCACTAACCTAAGGTGTCTCGAGGATATATCAATGATGGCCTTTCCTACGTTCAAGCTCAGAGACAACATAGTTTGACAAGGTAATGTTTTTTATTTGATTTTCGATGTTTTAACTTTGATGTTTTAACTTGTTTAGGGATTTTGATGTGTTTTAGATGTTTTGGATTTTTGAATTTACAATTTTCTAAATGTTTTTGGATTTTAGCTATACAAGATTTTGATTTTTTTGGATTTTTTGAATTTTTCAAGTGTTTATAGATTTTTGATGAAGTTTTATGAATGTTTTTGGGATTTTCAATAAGATTTCCAATAACCTTAAGATATACAAGAACCCAATCCGATGCATAGTGAATTTCCCCCAACACTATGCAATAGACTACCTCGATATAGGTAGGACAAACTAACCTTAGGAATATGCCAAGTACTACTAAAGGGGAATATGATACTTTACAATATCAAGCTATGACATGGACGCAGATGCGTGATGGAATAAATAGGATTGGTGGTGAAATGGATGAATGTTATGTCAAGAATGATAAGCTAAAGAGCCAAAGATAGATCGAGGTGCTTATTTATGCAAGGTACCTATTTTCCAAGTTTTCACCAAGGTACTTTCTTAAAGTGCTATCAAAGTGGTTTTCACTAGAAGACGATTTTTTTCTTTATTGTTTTCAATCCTTTTTTTATTTTTTGGATTTTTGTCATTTTTATTTTTATTTTTATTTTTATTTTTAAGATGTAAACTATTGATTAGCTCCTGCAAGGGTTCTCCTTCAAGCATTGAAAATTGGTAAGCTCCTAATACATACCTCGCTATGAAAAAAAATGGTCCCAACTAATTAGGCTCAAATTTTCCTTTACTATCCTGATCTAGAACATTCTTCTGATTCTGCTTGAGGACTAGATCCCCTACCTAGAAAGACCGACTCTTGACCTTCTTGTTGTAGCTTCATTTTAGTCAGTTTTGGTATGCTTGCAAATGATTTAGGGCATCAAGACAATGCTCATCCAATAATTCTAACTCATTTAGTTGAGATACCCTATTTTCTTCATCAATGATTAGATTCTACAGTAACACTTGTAGCGAGGGAAGCTCGACCTCAATAGGTAGGATGGATTTTGATCTGTAGACCAAGGAGAAGGGGGCTGGACATGTAGGTGTGTAGATACTAGTTCTATAAGCCCATAGGGTGAGGTGTAATTGCAGATGGTAGTCACGACCAAATTCATTGACTTTTTTCTTTAGGATCTTTAGAATGGTCTTGTTTGTCTAGCCTCAGCTTGACCATTTCCCTGGGGGTAATTGGGGGTAGAGAACTGATGTTGGATGTGAAATAATTGGCATATCTCTGTTAAATCCTAATTCTTGAACAATATTCCATTATCTAAGATAAGGGCTTGCAGAACACTATAGCAACAAATAAGGTAATTTGAGATAAACTTGGAGATTTGCTTCCCCATTATGTAATTCATAGGAATGGCTTCAAACCACTTGGTAAATTATTCAATGTCCATGATGATGAATTTATGGCCACTAGATGAGGTTGGGGTAATCTTTCCTATGAGGTCAAGACCCCACTACAAGAAAGGCCAAGGTGTGACCATTGGTTGTAACTCCTATGCTAGAGCATGGATTAGATCTCCATGTTGTTGGCACCGAACACATTTCTGCACATACTGATGAGATTCTCTTTCCATGGTTGGCTAGTAATACCATGTCCTCATTAGTTTCTTGTATAAGGTTATTCCACTAGTATGAGAACTACAAATGCCTTCATGTACCTTTTTTAAGGCGGTCAACCTTAGTTGAGACATCGTAGTAATTTCCCCTTGATGCTTCTACAATATAAGTTATTACCTAAGATGGTGAATCAGGATGTCATTTTAATGAAGATCTTCTTAAGCTTGGAGGTGATATCATATGTGAGGGGCCTTTGCTAAGGTAGGTGAATATATCATGACACCATGGGGATCCAACACCAATGATTAGACACACAAAATTTTGAAAGTTGGTACAAGAAGTTGTTCTACCAAGAATTCACATTGAAGGACATTGTGTGTCATGTCTAACAAAGGCCCAATTGTTGCCATGGCATTTGTTGTTCAATTTTTTACATGAGGTATCTACTCAAAGGTTATATCAATGAAGAAGTCCTTCAAAATTTCTACCATCTTCTTATAAGGAGATAGTTTATCATCCTTGGTTTGGTATTCATCATTGACTTGGTTAACAATCAGCTGTGAGTCCTCATAGACTTTTAACTATTGTATTTTCCACCAGTCTACTATTCTTAAACATATTATTAGAGCTTCACACTCAAAAATATTGTTGGTACATGGAAATGATAGCTTGGTATGACTTTGGAATATAGTCACCTTGAGGGGTGATAAAGAGAATTCCTACCCCTAATCCATGTTGGGCATATGATCCATCAAAGTACATTTTCCATTGATCTGTTGCATTAAGAAGAAAGATCAATTCATCAGGAAACTCAGATACTAAAGAATTCTCTACAAAAATGGGTGCTTCAACTAGTTGGTCCATAATTACTTGTCCTTTGATATCCTTGCACTCCACATACTCTATGTCAAATTTAGTCAAGATCATTACCCATTTGGCCATTCACCCAGTGAGAGTTTCTTTAGATAACAGATACTTTAATGGGTTGATCTTAGCAATAAGCTTGATTTGGTGTGAAAGCATGTAATGTCTAAACTTTTGTGAAGTAAAGACCACCACTAAGCATGCCTTCTCAATGTATGAGTAATTCATTTCATATCCTACCAAAGTCTTTTTGATGTAATATATGGCTCTTTCTTTTCCCATTTCATCATGTTGGGCTAGAAGAACACCTAGTATTGTTAATGTTGTTGGGATGTATAAAATCTATGGCTTGTTTGGTATTGGTGGCATGAGAAGTAGTGATGATAATAAGTAGTCCTTGATCTACTGAAAGGCTTTATTACATTTCTCATCCCACTTGTATGTTATTCCTTTATGGAGAAGATGTGAGAAAGGATGGATCTTGTCTGATAGTTGCACTATGAACCTCCTAATGGAATGTAACCTTCCTTGTAGCCCTCTCATCTATTTCAATTTTTGTGGTGGCTCCATGTCTAAGATTGATTTCATCTTTGCCATATCTATCTCTATCCCTCTTTATGACATGATGTAACCAAGAAGCTTGCCTGATGTAACCCCAAAGACACTTTTTTTGGATTTAGTCTCACATTATATTCCTTGATCCTTTCAAAGATTGGTCCCAATACCTCTATGTGTTCCTTTCTTGTCTTTGATTTGGAAAAAATATTGTTCACATAATCTTCAACTATTTTATGGATCATATCATGAAATATTAGGGTCATCACCCTTTGATATATTTCTCTAGAGTTCTTTAGACCAAACTACAACATGTTCCAACAATATGTTCCCCATGGACAAGTGAACACAGTTTTATGTTGATGGTGATCATGGTTTGGTTATAGCCTAAAAATTCATCCACGAGTGACAACATTTCATGTCTTGCTGTTAAATCAATAATGATGTCAATGTTGGGAAGCGGGAAATCATCCTTTGGACATGATTTGTTCAAGTCCCTAAAATTTGTGCATATCATGATATCCCTAGTGGGTTTATAGACTGGTACTAGGTTGGAAACCAACTTAGGATAGTCGATTGATCAAATAAATTCGACGTCAAAAAGCCTCTTTAGCTCTAGCTTAACCAATAATGTGATTTGAGGATATATTTTTCTCAATTTTTGTTTCATTGATTTGAATTCAGGATAGACTACTAAGTGATGTACAACCAATTTAAGATCAATCCCTAGCACATTTTTGTATGATTATACAAAGTTTTCTCTTCTCTCTTTCAAGAACACTGCCAATTTTTTCTATTCTTCATCTCACAATTATTTGGCATAAAAGGTTATCTTAGGTGCCTCTTCAATTCCTACATTTACTAGAGTAGCCTTCTCTTCCAATATTGTTGATTCTTTTGGATTGATTACACTACTTGGGGGGGATTGAATCTCTCATCCTTGGGTGCCTTAGAGAGGTTTTCACCTTTGGATACACCCTTTCTTTTTTACTATTTTGTGATCTGAAAGTGCCACAGTGTGGTTTTCACTTAAAGACCTACATGTTATTATTATGCCATCAATTTTTTGACTGAGGGATTCAATCATCTCCCCATAGTATGCTTGTGTGTCTAGCTCTATATCAAATCCTACTTTGTGATCCCCACATGGTAAGTTATCACGGAGTCCCATGAATTTTGAGATCACTTCATCATTTTTGAATATATCTAGAATTGGTGGTCCTCATTGGTCCTAGTCAATGAGTTGGGGGTATACTAGGCTTAATTCAGTTATTTGGTCATTCAGGGTGAAAGATGTTTTGGATATCAGAAGAGAGAGTTATCCTCAAATGAGTCAGCAACATCAAGGGGAAATTCATCTAGGGTAGTATCACGTGATATTGGTAACCAAGAGGAAGCCTCAACCAATTTATTAGAAGTACCCTTTCCAAGAAGGGTCACCTTACTATTAGTACATTCTAAGCCAAGATTCTTTGAACATCTCTCAGGAATGATGGGTTTTAGCAAACCATTGCCATTTTGTCCCTCAACTTTTCATTCTTGTTGTACCTCCATCCCATCATTAACTATAAACCTTTATTATCATCTTCCATGGGAAGAATTGGAATGGGTAGGTTGTCTTGATAAAGAATTTTAGATACATCTTCCTCGTTGACATCCTCTTTGTTCAAGTCCGCCCATTTGGTGAAGGTGGTAGATGCAAGATTCAATGTTTAAGTCACTTTGTTGATAGGTGTGGGTTTTCCATGAGATTTGGGGAAATGAGGTAACTCACCCAACACAAAAGTTTCCTTCTCTATATTATAATCTCCATAACCATTATCCTTGATAACTATCTTGATATAAGGTATATTCTACACAATGGGTGTTTTGGATTCTGAGGTGGATGCAAGGGAAGATAGGTCAACAAATGAGGATAAGGATGTAGGGACTTCATCATTCTTAGGTATTTTGGGGATCTTGTAGAAATTAGCTTGAAGGTTTTTGCAATAGTAGAAATACTCAAGATATTCGGGTATGTGTAGGATCATCATGGAAAAAATAGGCCCTTAATTGGCAAAAAATTAGAAAAACTAGAGTTAGGAAACTTGATGTAAAATTTTGAATAAGTTATCTATATTATTTCAAAAATATGTAAGAATAGAATTTGTAGAAAATTGAATGTAGTTTCTAAACTATTAGGTTTATTTTAAAAAAAAAATTATTTGGTGAAAATTTGAAATTTCAATGTAGTAGTACTTAAATTTTAGGAAAAATAAGAAGTACGTTTGTCTGACCACCCTAACCACAATAAAGTGATAATATTTTTTATAATATTTTATATATAAGTAGAGGACTCATGTCCTGATGTGATGCATATTTTTTTGTAATTTTTTCCAAGTAAATAATTAATTATTAATTTTTAACTACAACTTTTTAAAAATTAAAAAACTAGTATGTCTAACCACCTTAACTTGGTCAAAACTTCATGAAATTCTTTTTTTTTTTTTAATCCTATAGTATGCAAAGCATAGAATGTGACGCATGTTTTGGATTCAAAAAATGTGATACCATTTGAAAGCTATAGATGTTTTTCAATCAACCTATCAATCAGGACTTTAGTTGTAATTCAAATATAAAATAAATAATAATTATTTATTAAATTCAAAGTAAAGCATAATTTATATTGGTGGAAAGCTGAGAATATAGTCTAAAAAACCCTTTTCGTTTCATCAATTTTGGGTAAAAAAAAAGTCGTCAGCTACATACCCTACAAAAATCCATCATATTGCCACTTTTTGGCCCATCATGATCCTACACATACCCATCCATGGATATTCACTTCTTTATCCTTAAAAGGAAACTTGACACATTGGTGATAGGTGGAAGCTACTACTTACATGGCATGAATCCATGGTCGACCAAGTAGGTTGTTGTAGGGGAGATCAAGGTATAACACTTAGCATCTAGGCTCAGCATTGATAGGTCCCACTTGGATAGGTAGCTTGATGATTCCTTGCAACACTCATTCTTGATCTTCATATGCTATTATGGTTGTACTGTTTGTATTTTCAATAGCATCCTCTAAAAAACCAAATTTCTTGACTAGCTAAAGGGTGCAAATATTGAGACTAGCACCTCCATCTATTAAGACTCTTTAAAACTTATTCTTATGAACAATGACCTCAAGGTACAAAATGTGATTATGGGATGGCTGCATTGGTAGGTCTTGTTCTAACAAGGTGAGAAGATGGGGGGTAGTGATATTCCCTACCATAGCTTGAAATTGTTCGGTATTAATATTCTTAGGAATAGAGGAAACTGATAAAGACTTTTCTAGTATATCCCTATGTGTATAGGATAGCTTCAATAGTTCAAGAATAGAGATTTGTGTAGGGGTCTTCTTTAGCTGGTCTAGGAGACCATAGTTACTAGGGTTTGACATTGACAATGTAGATTGTGCTCTAGGTTGAGATGAAGCTTCTTGGATTATAACCTTGCCATGTTGGGTGGTGACTCCACACTTCACACTAGGTCCTCTGACTATGATGAGTGTTACAACATTATCAAAAGAGGCAACCACATTGCAATATACATGCCCTATGTTGGTACATTTTTTTCCCTTATTGTTGCCACTCCCTTTGTTTTGATCTGGAATTGGATTCTTGTATATCTTGAGATTTTGGTTTTCGACTCGTAGTTCGATAGTTATGTCTCCATTTTTTATGAGGTCTTCGATAATGTTCTTCAATTTCATATAGTTTGACATTTATATCCTTTGATCTTGTGAAAGTCGCAAAGATCTTTTTTGTTATACCAAGGTGGTTTATCTTGAGGTTATTGATAGTTCTAAAAATTGGGGAGCGTAATCAAGTTGGACTGTTCCAATTTTTGCATGATAGATTCAATAGGTTCCCCTAATGGTGTGTATTTTCATCTACGGTAGTTATTCCTATTAGGGGGTCCTCTTTTTTGGGTGTTGGTGTTATTGATTTGGTTATCCTATGGTGGTGGTGTGGTTTGTTGAAAAACAAATTGTGTGTTGGTTGGTGGGTTGGTGTTTTTTCTAGGAGCACTTATGATGACTTTAGCATCAACAATGCCATCATTTGTCACATTTTTGTTCTTAGCCCACATGTTGGGTTTGTCATTTGAATTGGTTGATAGGTGGTTGTCTTTATACGCTTGTGTGTTTCCCTATTAGATTAGGGATCCCATGATGTTGACGGTCGTAGGGATAAGCTTGTCATAAGTGGTAACACATTGTATCTTTAATTGGAAGGATAGCTCCCCTTCAACATTAGCAATGATAATCCCTACTTGTTCTTCAAGAATGGGCCACTTGCTCTTACTAGCTCTTTGCATCCATCTTTGTAAGAAATTAGTGAAGGATTATCCTTTATTTTGCTTGAGAGTGTACAACTCTTCTAAGCTAATATCCATGTCAAGATTAAAGGAGAAGTGGTCTATGAACCTGTCAATTATTTCTTGGAATGTTTTGATACTTGGAGGCAATTGTGAGAACTAATCAATTGTTGGACCCACCAAACTACGTGGGAAGAGGCGCATTAAGTAGGAATAATTGTAGGAAACCTCCATACACATGATATGGAATTATTTGATTTGGTCCACATGATTTCCCACCCATTTGTATTTATCAAACTTAGGGACCTCAAAATTGGGTGGGAAAGGTACCATGGCGATGTTTCTATCGAATGGGTACAAACACAATTTTTGTTGTGTATGTAGCTTCTTTGATTTTCCCATTGGAATGTCTTGGATTTGTTGTGTGAGTTCCTTGAGCTATGATGACATATAATCTTGTGGATTTGGTGGAGGATCATATGTTGTGTATTATGGGATGGAAGATGAATTGTAAGTGGTTTTAAATATGATGAGGTGTTGTATGTTGTGTATGGTGGAGTTTGATATTGCAAAGGTGATGGTGGTAGAGGTGTATATTCTCCTAATGTATTTAGATTGACGATTTTTTTTTGGGATTATAATATAACCCTTGTTGTCACTGTTGTTATTGTTGTGCAAGCACTTGTTGCTGTTTAGCTTATTGTTGTGCTAGAAAAGATTTTTTTGTTGCTTGTTGTTGTTGTGTGATTAAGGCTTGTTTGGATTATTGTTTTTGTTTCTATTGTTGTATGATTAAGGTTTTTTGTTGAGCTTTCTATTGTTGCAAGGCTTGAGATTGGGATTGTTGTTGTAATTCTTGTTAATAAGCTTGTTGCACTTGCAAGACTTGTTGTTGTTGCAATGCTTGAGCTTGAAATTGTTGCGCTTGCAATGCTTGTTGATAAGCCTATTCTTGTTGCAAAGTTAGAGTGCTCGCAACATGGAGGTGTTTTTTTTCTGGTATGAATTTTGGGTGATCATAGGTTGTTGATTGATTTGAGAGGTTTGTGGGTTATTTTGTGCTATAATTCCTTCTACGATTGTTGATTGGGAAGGAGGAATGTAGGTTTGGGACCCCATTTGATTTTTTATGATTTGGGGGACCAATGGTAAAAGTGATGATAATGTCATTTGGTATTGTGATGTCAATGGCACATTTGGAGACCTTGGATCAATTTATTAGAAGGGTTCCCTTGATTGATGTGTTGAGGGTTCCCTTGTTGTGTTTGATGTGGGACCAAGGCATTACCTTGGTTGATGGGGTTTGTGATCAACGTGTTGCTTTGATGTGGACTGATGTTAGACGGGGCTGATGTGGATGGTGGATTGACTTGATTAGTTTTGGTAACCACTTGTTTTGATGTGTCAATGGGGTTGTTGGAACCACTTGTTAAGGTTTGACGTTGTGTGAGGGTATTAAATTTCCCTTGTGATCCTATTTGAGGCACTTGGTTCACATTTCCTTGTATAACATTGGGCACACTTTGGGTATTTATGGTGATGGATGAAGATGGTTTCACTCAAAATGTTGAGGTCATTGTGGTGTTATGGAATGTAAGTGGTTTGTATGGATGGAGGGGATGCTCAGGAACAATGGTGGAAGAATGAGATGGGGCCCCAAACTTTGGTGTCCAAGTTGTGTTGTGGGGAAGATTGGTGTTTTGGGTACCCAAATGTGTGTTTCCTCCTAAAGGGAGAGTGTGACCAAAATTGGTGGCAATCCTAGTTGCAAGACTAGGAATTAATGTTTGACTTGGTACAAGGAATGGAGTTGGTTGATTCATAGATTGGGTTAACCCTTGTGTCAGGGTTTGTGCGAGAAAAGTTGGAGCCACATTTTCTAAGGGTTGATTCTCTTGTATTATGATCTTGTTATAACCATAAATTGTGGGTCAACTATGGGAGAGGTGTGTTGAGATTTATAGTGTTGAAGCTCTCTAGTTGACTAAAATTTTGGTAAAAGGGACCCTATAATTTTTTTTGGACCAATCATGTGAGTGGGTGATGAAAAGGGTGAATGATAATGGAGGTTGAAATTTTTAAACTTTTGGACAACACTTTTAGACAAAAGGGTTTGATTTTTTTTATGCCATGGATAAAGGTGTTAATGAACTTGTAAATATTTATGGTAGACTTGTGACATTTAAGATAAACTAGTCCACAAATGTGATAACTAACTCAACTAAGTGTATGGAAAAGGATCCATTTCACACACAACATAGCTAAGTTAGGGGATTGGTTTGATAAATTTCTAAGTCCAAATTGTTGATATGTCCAAAAGTTTCTAAAGTTTTTTGGTGAAGTGGGATGTAAAATGTGTGAAGATGGATGGAATGTTTGACCCAAAATGTTAATCTTAAATGGACCTTTGTTATGCAAGGCCAAGATTGTGAGAAACATTATATACCTCTAAAGTGGTAAAAAATTAAGAACTTAATGATTTTGGTAAAATAGAACTTAGACCCAATGATTTTGACAATATAACTCAAATATTTTGACAATAGAATTTTGACTCAATGTTTTGCAATAGTTTCCTTGTATCTTTTTTCTTGTTTTGGGGAGTCAATGTTTGAACATACATCAATGTGGGGTTTTCATTTGATTTAATATTTTCTTAAGTGAGATTGTTTCATTACCACATCAAGAAATTCTTAATCAATGTTCAAAATAAAATTTCTATGTCAAAGAAACCTTCATTTCACAAATTCCATTGTGTGAAAATCATGTAGCTAAGGCCATAGTTCCCTATGTCAACTTTGGAAAGTATGGATTTAGATATAAGTCTAAATATTTAGAAGCCTCTAAGGATAAAATCCTTAGGGACAATCAGAAATATTAGGAATTTTCAAAAGGTATCCATACTTAATCCAAAGGATTTGAAATTTAATAAACTTTTTGATGTGTGTTTAATATGGAACCAAGAAATGTGCCAAACTGACTCACAAGCAATAACATTCCTAGATTAAGTGGGTATGTTCTTCTTGGTGGGATTGTCTCACACCCTTCATATTAGGAGAGATGATTTTACATGCAATTTAGGGAAAAGTGTAGAGGTATGTTAAGAATGAACTCTAATCTCTACACTTTAACCAAAATCGGACATGAAAAGTAACTTCTTGGATGTAAATTATAATGCACCACTTTAAAGAATTCTTTGTAAGGAAAAATTTGGCCACTACAAACAAAGGTTTTAAATGACAAAAAATTGAGAACACCCATCGTTTCACTACCATCCATTGGCCACTTAAGGATCTTCAACCATTCCCTTCCAATTAAGGAGATGGATTAGGTGCAACACGTTGACGCCTCAGGATTGAAGTTACTTTCTCACGATTTCACAACCTCTCATATAGCCCATTGGTAAACATGATTCAAGAGCATGCCTATAAGTTTGATATTGTAGGATGTATCTCATAGTAAGCCCTCTCTTAAGGGTGACTCAAAGCATGAAATTACACTTGAGTATTTCTCTTCACCCAAGATCACACAAAGCACAAGGGGAGTGGATACATACAAGTGTACACAAGCAACAAAAGTATACTTGAGTGTTTCTATTCAATCAAGATTGCACAAAGCACAAGGGGAGTGGATACACACTACAAGTGTATTCAAGAAAAGCAAGCACTCATTCATTTTAATCTTGTTATCCAGTTTTTGCACACATGCCCCACTGAAAGTAGGGACCCTCTTTTGCTTTGGTTTTTGATGCTTTAGCCCTTGGATTTTGAGGTTTTGTTTCCTTAGTGCATGCTTGAATCCAATGTTCTGAGCTCATTTTGGGTTTTTCACTACTCTCAAGATTTCCACTTCTAGATTTCCCTAGATGCTCTGAAAACCCGACAATTGATGTTTTGCACTGTTTTCTAGAGATTTTGGTCCTTCAAAGGAATTCTGCATGGATTAGATTTTCCCGGCATTTTGTCTCCTTGTCAAATTCCTAGATTGTGGTTTGGTCTATCATTTTTCTGAATGTTGATGGCCCAGTCATTGTATTCTCCTGTTGATTGATGAGTTCAATGGTGCCTATCATTCTCATGATTGCATTTTTGAGCTCAATCCTGTGTGCATGGTTGTTCTCATTTTGGTTGATTTTGGGGTTTTTTGAGCTTATGTGATTGTCGGCCCTGAGTGAGTTTGTGAGCTTGTTTTAGATATCATTTAAGTGAAACTCACCTGTGTCTCCTTTGAATAACCCATCCTTGGGCTTAATATGGGTGGCAATCAAAATATGGGCTAACTCCCCTATGTTCATGGTGAAATTTTAGTGTTTCGGATTTAGGGCATCACCATTTCCTCTTGATTTACCTTTGGATGAGCCTCGAATTTAATGATGATCTATAGGAGGTTCAAATCGAGCTAGTTGCGAACCCAAGTTCCTAAAATTTGTGATCGTTCAATCAATTTGAGTGAAGTCGTGTGAGAACATTGACATTCAGGTTTTCCTTCATTGGCGGATTTCCCTAATTTTCCTTATCCTCTACATTTTCCCGAAATATGCAGTGATCCGAAGTTTCGTCTGCTTCGCAGATTTCCACTATCTCTTCATTTTCTAGAACTTGTAAATTGTTACTGTTTTCACAGATTTCCGTCCTGGGCAGAATTCTCTGAAACTTTCTTGAAAATGAAGTATTGTGAGATAGCATGAATTATTAGCTACTGATTGTGCATCATGTGATTAATCTGAGTAATATTGAGATCTTTCATGTTGTTTCTTATCTGATTGTGATTGATTGAATGATTATTGGCTGCTTGTTATGCTTTATTTTTCCAGAATCCACCTGGTTGGGAATTTTCTAAAATTCATCTCTGGCCTGGATTCCGCAAAGGGGTGAAAATCCTAAACTTTGAAGAAATTATGCTTTAATGATATTTCAAGGGTGGTGGTTTTTGTTGAGTGTAGGCTGAATTTAACAGGGTCGTCAAGGAATTGATGGAGGAGATTAATTCGATTGAAGTAGGGTTTAAAGCATTTATTACTTCACCTGTGGCTGACTTGGTGGGGATTTTTCTTAAGATTCTAGATAAATTGGATTGAGATAAGGACAAAGGGGCCAATTAATGATTGATTTCATTGGGAGTTGTGCTTCCTATTTATCCAGGGCCTTTTCTACCTAGTTTTTTCAGTCCTTCACATGTATTGGACCAGATTATATTGGAGATCCTAGGATGACCTAGATGAGTTCATGCATTTAATGCATATTTTATCCTATTTTTAATTCTTCTTGGCTGACCTATTTTATGGCCATTTCTTATTGTAAATTTTGATTAGGCCGACATGCCTTGGGGGATTTTCTATAAATATGGCATTTTCCCTCATTTGTAAGGGCGAGATAGTTTTTGTCTTAGAAGCAATTAGGGTTAGAAGTTAGTCGATTTTGGAGCAAGTGTTGTAACATAGAACATTAGAATTGTTGCTAATATTGGATGATTCAATACAATTAAAGATATTGTGATTTTTGGTGATCTCTTTGTGTTGACTTATCTTGCATGGTTCTTGTTGTTCCATCTTTTGAAATTGCTCAAGGTTATTTGATACATGTTAGATTGTAGATTTAGATCTGATTCAATGGTGTTTATGGTTTGATGCTTGAAGTGTTGGCAACAATCCCTGGTCCATACTTTTTGCAGCTAGCTGATTGTTAGTTGCTTTGCAAAGTTAGCCTAGACATTACATTTATTGTGCTTAGTTCAATTATGAAGGTTTATCCATTTCAATTGCAATAGGGTTGAATGAATGTTCATGATCTGAAAATCTTTAATGCCTTAGAAGATTGCACTATTTTTGTAAGATTGCAGATTTATCTAGGTTAAGCAGGAATAAGTTTATGAGGGATTGGTCCATTTCAAGTATTTCATCATTTGCATTGTTAATCTTAGGAGTAGTTTTAATTTAGAAATCTCTTTGAAACCCTTATCCTTTGTTATTTATTTTATCATTTTAGTTAGATTTAGGATTGAAGTATCATCATATTGCTAGATCTGATAAATTTAAGATTCAACATTTGCTTGTAATAAGGTCCCTTTGTGATTACCAACATTTTCACATATATCACTGAGTTGTTTATGCATTGTCAAGACCTGACATTAGAGACCTTGGGGTTATCTCTTGAGGCTTGCTGATAGAGATTTACCTTTCAAGAGTGATAGGATATTATATTATGTCTAATTTGTTGTTGTGCAAAAAACACCATCAACAAATCCCATACAGCAAAATGACTTCATTTTAACCACCAATGGAAATGTTTGTTTGTTTTATCCAATTTTCACTGATATTGCAAAGTGAGGATGTATGGGTCCAATTTTAACCAACTTTGAAAGTAAATTTTAAACCCAATAGAATTTTAGTGGTCCTAAAATATAAAGAAAAGTAGAATACGATGGTTTATAATTGTCCCATAAGTGTAAAACATGTTTACAAAATATGGTCAGACGATAGTATGTTTCTTCACTTCATGTTTTTCTTTTCAAATCTGCAAAGCTAGTTATCCTTAAAAATAAAAACTAGATGTTAGTGGAATGTTAGAGAGCATATGAAGTTAAGAATTTAAACCACATGTGAAAATTCGCTCTCTGTTTTCTTTAATACTAAAAAGTGTTGTTGAAATCAATTGTGTGTTGAAGTTGTAAAAAGTGTCGCCATATCAGAAGTGCATCACTCTGGTGAAAATAGCGTGCTTCGCTCTATAGTAAAATAGGGACATCAATTATGTCGCTATATTTGTCTCATCACCAAATTTAAATTCATGATACCAAAAAAAGATAAATGTGTCGCTATATTAAGTATGTTTCACTGAATTAATTATGTGTCACTAAATTTAAATCAAAGCATATTGTTCTATAGCGAAACATATCAGATGTGTTGTCGAAGCCATCAAAAGCATCGTTGTACCTGCAAACACAAGAACAAAGGAATCTAAAGGGTTGACCAAAAAATAGGAGAAATGTATTAACACATTTCTCCTCTACACTTTAGGCTCTATAAGACCTAGGAGGATGGTCTTATGCAATATCCACTATGATTTCATATGATTAATATAGTATATTACTTCAAATAGATATGCTCTATTTATATGATCATGAATTACAAATAAAACACCTTTGATGGGATAGATTCTTAGAGTTCTTATACATTCTATGTTTGAGAACATGAGAATAACATTATTATATAAAATATAACTGAAAGGGAATTTTGATTTTTAAGATTGATGACCATGGAAGCACAATAAAAAAACTTATTCATATTAGTGCCTTAGACCTAGGCAACAGATTCAAAGATGATGCAATTAAACCCAATACAACAATATTTAACCAAGCCCTTTGAAAACCTAACAATAATTCATTACATTGATATTACATAGAACCTACAATTAATTCTCCTTAATGATCCATGTATACATTCAAAACACTCAATAATTCTTAAATATAAAATTAATCTACTCCTTGAATAGAAGCCATAAGAAAATAAATAATTGTAGAAATTTTGTAAAGATGAATAAAATGATCATTGAGCACTTTGGATTGATAAGTAGTAAAGATGTGTACAGTTTGGGAGACAATTGATTATAAAATTATTATAATCATGTATTTGAGCTAGTAATATCATACAAAATTACCAATTACATTAATATTATTCTCCAAGAAAACCTAAAACAAACATATACAAACCTAAATTAGAGACACTCTGGTGCAGGAGCACCTACTTGAATACAAGCGTATTTTAATGTTTTGCTCTTAATCTTTTTGTTTTGTTTTGTAATGGTCTTATACATCATTGATAAGGTGTAAGGGGACCTATTTTAATCTTAGGTAAAATTAAAAATAAATTGGGAAGTCTTTTGGAGGCGTTTCCTAAGCTTTTGGGAAAAGTTCGAAAACACACTGTGTTTTCAAACCGCGTGTTTTTTTGCCATTCTTGGTTAAAAACGTGAACCCTAATGTAACCTAACTTCTTCTTGACATTGTAAAAAAGGTGTTTTTCGACCTGGAGAAGAGGTTGGAAGATTGGTGGCGTGCAGTTTATGAGAAAGTGAATAGAACAGTGATTTTGTTGAAGAAAAATACAGTTTTCTGTTTTGTTTCTGGAAACAGCGATTTAATGAATTGATTTAGGAATTTGGCTATTTGTTACAGCATGTAGGGAAGTCATTTCAATCATTCTTGTGACTGTATAGTCAGTTAACCCATCGCTATTTCCTTTTCTTGTTATTTTGTGGTTTTGTGTTTTGCTGTTTTGACTGTTAAAATAAAAAAAAATGGAGTTCTAGCCTATTTCCTGGCCGTACCAAGAAGTATGGGAACAGAGGAAGCTAGGTTAGACTCCACACCTGTACATATTGTAAATAAAGAATGCTTTTTGAGAGTTGTTAGCATGCTAAATGATTTTTCCTAGGCGAGACAGTGAGAACCCGGCTAGGAAAAGCTTGAGGACAGCGTAAATATTTTGCAGGGGAGTGAAGATTTTTGAAAGATTCTTTTTTGAGGATTTAGGGGAGTGTCTTGGCTCTGCATGGTGGCAAGGAAGAGCCTGTAACAGTCCGTTTTCATGAAGAACTTTTCACCAGTCCTAAACTGGTTCTGAACAGTTTTGAAACCCTAGTGTTCCTGGCTCCTTTTGCATAAGGGCAGTGTACCGCCTGTAGAGGCTCAAAACCTCAAGAATATTTAAGTTGTTGGCATGGAAATCACCAACCCCAAAAGAAAAACTCAGGTCATTTGGGGAGTTTAGGAGAAAATTGCATTTTTCTCTGTCAAGAGGCCTAACTGGGCTTCTAGCATTGTAGCCCTTTCAAACCCTCAATTGGTGATTTAGTGAAAGCGATGGAGGATTGGGTTATGAAGGCTGTTCAAGAACCATTAGAAGATTGATTTGAAGCTATGGAAGCTACTTACACCCCTGCAACAAGATTTGGAGGTATTAGTGATTCACTAGTCTTTAAGTGGATTAAGGGCTAGGCGGTGAAGGCGAGGGAAAACACCAGGAAATTCTTAGTAGCAGCAATTTGGAAAATGATAGCAAGGGGTTCCTAAATAG
This sequence comes from Sequoia sempervirens, assembly GCA_007258455.2. Taxonomy (NCBI): domain Eukaryota; kingdom Viridiplantae; phylum Streptophyta; class Pinopsida; order Cupressales; family Cupressaceae; genus Sequoia; species Sequoia sempervirens. The sequence goes on along the minus strand of VDFB02003823.1, from coordinate 8,672 downwards.
CAGGTGACCTACAGGTTGAGTGGTGGATGAGATATCACCAAAGGGGTTATCAAATTGTGACCCAGAGCATTGAGTCAGTGAGTGATTCAATCCAACCCTCATTCTATCAGATTGGTATCAGAGCCCAGCTAAAGATTTGGGAAAGGAATCTTGCATGTCAGACATAGAATCAAGTGATACTTCCACCATGGTGACCAACGCAGAACTGGCAAAGATGGTTGAAGAGCAGGAAGAAGACAATAAGCAGTTGAGGGAAAGAATAGCTCAACTTGAGGCAGCAGTGAGGAGTGCACAGTTTGAAGGAAGAATTCCAAAAGAAGAAGAGGTTGCAGAGGAAGATAAGACCCCTGAACCTGACCCCGTCTTGAAGGAGGAGCCTTTCTTGAAGGCATTAAAAGCTTTGAGTGGAAAATCACTTGAAGGAGTGCCACTATTTAGTGGAAAGATGGAACCTGACTTAGTCATGGACTGGATAGAAGGAATGGAGAAACACTTCGAATGTGATGGAGTTACAGAAGAAAAAAAGGTGAAGGTTGCAAAGTCAAGGTTGAGAGGATCAGCATTAACTTGGTGGAAGTTTGTCCAGACTGAAAGGGAGAAACAAGGTAAGCAACCCATATCAACCTGGAAAGGAATGGTTGCTAAAGTGAAAGAAGCTTATATGCCGGATGATTGTGAAATTCAGCTCCACAAGAAGAGGCAGAGTTTAAGACAAAAAGACCTAGATGTAAACACCTACACGGAAGAGTTTCAGAAACTTTGTTTGAGATCAAATGTGGCAGAAGATGAGAGCCTAAAAGTGGCTAGATACCTCAATGGATTGAAGTGGAATATATAGGAAGAGATGGCTTTGCTCAGCCCCAAGACAGTCCACCAATGTTATCAGCGAGCTATTAAGATCGAAGAGAGGAATAAAAGGAAGCATGATCAGTCCTCAAAGGGCAGAGGAAGAGGCAGAGATCAAAGAGGACAGCGTGGAGGTTACCAAGGAAGAGGTGGTGACCAAAGAAGCCAAGGAGAATCAAAGCTTACTGAGCATGGAGGTGAAACCTCATCAAGAGGAGGATTTAATAGAGGAAGAGGACCTCAAGGGGGTTCAAATAGAGGAAGAGGAGCAGGCAGAAGTAACTCCTACTTTGCCACCATGAAGTGTTATAATTGCAATCAGCTAGGCCATCCAGCTTATAGATGCCCGGAGAAAGCTTCATCTAGCAATGAGAAAAGAGTAGCTTATGCACAAGAGGACACCATGAGTGTAAAGACACCTGAGATCAGTCACATAGAATCAGAAGTAGGTGAAAATCTGATGTTTAATAGAGTGCTGATCAGACAACCGGTCAAGGAAGAACCCAAGCAAAGGAGAGCTTTGTTTCGAGCAAGGTGCAAAATACTTGGAAAGGTATGTAAGGTTATTGTCGATTCTGGTTCTACGGACAATATAATATCTGAGGAGGCAGTAAATAAGTTAAAATTGCAGAAGGTACCTCATGCCAATCCCTACAAAGTCACATGGCTGAATAAAGGGCAAAGTGTCTTAGTGAATGAGCAGGTTACAGTGGAATTTTCAATTGGAGGCTACAAAGACAAGCTGATTTGTGATGTACTGCCCATGGATGCATGCCATCTTCTTCTTGGTAGGCCATGGCAATATGATAGAGGTGCTGTATATCATGGAAAGGAGAACACCATTGAGTTCACGAAGGATGGAAAAACCTTCAAGCTGCAATCGTTGATTGAGGAAGATGAAGGGCAGTCCAAGGTTCCTAATATCATGTTGAGCAGTGGTAAAGAGTTCATCAAGGATCTACACCAAGGGAATGAAGGTTATGTGGTCCTAATGCAGTCCAAAGAGGAAGAAAAGGCTGAGAAGACAGTCATACCTGAAATAGTTCAAAGGCTGCTAGAAAAATATAAGAGCATTGTGAGTGATGGAACACCATCAACTCTACCACCCAAGAGAGCAATAAGTCATCAAATTGACTTCATACCTGGAGCCTCATTGCCTAACAAAGCAGCATACAAACTGACCCCTGAGCAAAACAAAGAGGTGGCAAGACAAGTGGAAGAGTTGCTGAATCAAGGTCTAATTCAAAAGAGTATTAGTCCATGTGCAGTCCCAGTTGTTTTGGCAACAAAAAAAGGAGGTAAGTGGAGACTTTGTACTGATTCTAGAGCAATAAATAGAATCACAATTAGGTATAGATTTCCAATACCTAGGATTGAAGATTTATTGGATTGCCTTGGAGGTGCAAAATTTTACACTAAGCTAGATCTTAAGAGCGGGTATCACCAAATCAGAATTAAGGAAGGTGATGAATGGAAGACAACTTTTAAGACAAATGATGGTTTGTATGAGTGGAAAGTGATGCCATTTGGCCTCTCGAATGCCCCTAGCACGTTCATGAGACTAATGAATGAGGTGCTTAAAGATTTCACAGGGATTTTTGTGGTAGTCTACTTGGATGACATACTGATTTTCAGTAAGACAGCAGAAGAACATTTGAAGCATGTAGAGATGGTGCTCAAAAGGTTGCAAGAAGAACAGTTGGCAATCAACCTTGAGAAGTGTGAGTTCTTCAAACAAGAGCTTGTGTATCTAGGCTTTGTGGTATCTCAAGGAATGCTGAAGATGGATCCAAGTAAGGTAGAAGCTATCCTAAACTGGCCTACACCAACCACAGCAACTGAGGTAAGGAGTTTTCATGGTTTGGCTCAGTTTTATAGGAAGTTTATAAGAAATTTTAGTGGTATATGTGCACCAGTGTTAGATACAATCAAGGGTGGTCAGAAAACAAAGTTTAAGTGGACTTTAGAGGCTGATAAAGGGTTTGAAAAGTTGAAAAAAGAAGTGGCAACACAACCTATCTTGTTATTGCCTAGTTTTGATAAATTGTTTACAGTTGAGTGTGATGCAAGTGGAGTAGCAGTAGGAGGAGTCCTTAGTCAAGAAGGTAGACCTGTAGCCTTCTTTAGTGAAAAACTCAATGAAGCTAAGCAAAAATACTCCACCTATGATCTGGAAATTTATGCTTTAGTGCAGTCCCTTAAGAAATGGAGGCATTATTTGCTACCCAAAGAATTTGTGGTCTTCACGGATAACCAGGCACTTAGTTATATCAATACCCAGGAGAAGTTAAGCAATAGGCACTTGAAATGGATGGAGTACATTCAAGCTTTCACATTTACCATTAAGCACAAGAAGGGGCAGCAAAACAAAGTGGCAGATGCATTAAGCAGGAGGATGTTGATAGTCCAAGAGATACAGCTGAAAAGCATAGGATTGGAAAGTTTTAAGGATCTCTATGGTGATGATGAAGACTTTTCCGAAGCCTACAAGGTATGTTCAGACTTTGCAAATCATTTTCACAGTCAATATGCTGAGTATACATTGCAAAATGGGTTGTTATTCAAGGGCAATCTGTTATGTGTCCCAAGAGGATCAATGAGAGAAAATCTGATCCAAGAGAAACACAATGGCAGTCTTAGTGGACATTTTGGTATTAACAAAACTTTAGAGCTGGTACAAAGGTTTTACTATTGGCCTAAGTTAGCACGAGATGTCAGAAAGTATGTTGAACAGTGTGTCGTTTGCATGAGAGCCAAAGGGGGAGCTAGCAATGCTGGGTTATATCAGCCTTGCCTATACCGAATAGACCATGGGAATGTGTGAGTATGGATTTTGTGGTGGGTCTTCCCAAGACTAAATCTGGTTTTGACAGTGTTTTTGTAGTTGTGGACAGATTTAGCAAGATGAGTCACTTTATTCCTTGCAAGACCACACACGATGCAAGCTATATTGCCCATCTATTTTTTAGGGAAGTTGTGAGAATCCATGGATTGCCATTGAGCATTGTCTCCGATAGGGATGTAAAATTCATGAGTCATTTCTGGAAAACACTATGGAGCAGATTGGGAACTAATTTATCATTTGGATCAGCTTACCATCCTCAGACCGATGGTCAAACCGAGGTGGTTAATAGAGTGTTAGGTAACCTATTGAGGTGCTTGACAAAGGAATATGGATAGACCTGGGATATGGTGATTTCCCAAGCGGAATATGCATACAATGATAGTGTGAACAGAACTACAGGAAAAAGCCCATTTGAAGTTGTGTATGGGATGCATCCACGAGGAGTTTGTGAGCTCAGAGACCTGGAACAATGGAGAATAGGAGTGGACATGCAGAAGACTTCACTCAAACCATGAAGGAGATTCATGAGCAGGTTAAGAAAACAATCACAGCAGCAACACAAAAGTTGAAGGACAAAGTTGATGAGACAAGAAGAGATGTGCAGTTCCAGGTGGGTGATTATGTGATGGTTCACCTCAACAAATCCAGATTACAGAAGGGGATGTCCACCAAATTGCAAATGAAATGGGTAGGACCATGCAAGGTGATAGCTAAGTATGGAAAGAATGCATACAAGGTGGAACTTCCATCGGATTTGGGTATATCTCCAGTTTTCAACGTTGCTGATTTGATTAGGTACAAGGGTACAGTCAATGATGAAGTTCAAAACAATCAAGAAATCTTTAAAGATATCAGCAATATACCCCTTCCAATTCAAGAGAAAGCTCAGGCAGAGAAGGTCTTGGAGTCCAGGGTGAAGAAAGCAACAAGGAATAAGGTATACATGGAGCACCTTATCAAGTGGAAGAGAAAACCTGACTCAGAGGCTACATGGGTACAAGAGGATCAATTCACAAAGCTTGGCATTGACCTGAAACTGATACCACCTTCCAGTCCTTGATCTTCATGCTGAGAGGGGGAGAATGGTGCAGGAGCACCTACTTGAATACAAGCGTATTTTAATGTTTTGCTCTTAATCTTTTTGTTTTGTTTTGTAATGGTCTTATACATCATTGATAAGGTGTAAGGGGACCTATTTTAAGCTTAGGTAAAATTAAAAATAAATTGGGAAGTCTTTTGGAGGCGTTTCCTAAGTTTTTGGGAAAAGTTCGAAAACACACTGTGTTTTCAAACCGCGTGTTTTTTTGCCATTCTTGGTTAAAAACGTGAACCCTAATGTAACCTAACTTCTTCTTGACATTGTAAAAAAGGTGTTTTTCGACCTGGAGAAGAGGTTGGAAGATTGGTGGCGTGCAGTTTATGAGAAAGTGAATAGAACAGTGATTTTGTTGAAGAAAAATACAGTTTTCTGTTTTGTTTCTGGAAACAGCGATTTAATGAATTGATTTAGGCATTTGGCTATTTGTTACAGCATGTAGGGAAGTCATTTCAATCATTCTTGTGACTGTATAGTCAGTTAACCCATCGCTATTTCCTTTTCTTGTTATTTTGTGGTTTTGTGTTTTGCTGTTTTGACTGTTAAAATAAAAAAAAATGGAGTTCTAGCCTATTTCCTGGCCGTACCAAGAAGTATGGGAACAGAGGAAGCTAGGTTAGACTCCACACCTGTACATATTGTAAATAAAGAATGCTTTTTGAGAGTTGTTAGCATGCTAAATGATTTTTCCTAGGCGAGACAGTGAGAACCCGGCTAGGAAAAGCTTGAGGACAGCGTAAATAATTTGCAGGGGAGTGAAGATTTTTGAAAGATTCTTTTTTGAGGATTTAGGGGAGTGTCTTGGCTCTGCATGGTGGCAAGGAAGAGCCCGTAACAGTCCGTTTTCATGAAGAACTTTTCACCAGTCCTAAACTGGTTCTGAACAGTTTTGAAACCCTAGTGTTCCTGGCTCCTTTTGCATAAGGGCAGTGTACCACCTATAGAGGCTCAAAACATCAAGAATATTTAATTTGTTGGCATGGAAATCACCAACCCCAAAAGAAAAACTCAGGTCATTTGGGGAGTTTAGGAGAAAATTGCATTTTTCTCTGTCAAGAGGCCTAACTGGGCTTCTAGCATTGTAGCCCTTTCAAACCCTCAATTGGTGATTTAGTGAAAGCGATGGAGGATTGGGTTATGAAGGCTGTTCAAGAACCGTTAGAAGATTTATTTGAAGCTATGGAAGCTACTTACACCCCTGCAACAAGATTTGGAGGTATTAGTGATTCACTAGTCTTTAAGTGGATTAAGGGCTAGGCGGTGAAGGCGAGGGAAAACACCAGGAAATTCTTAGTAGCAGCAATTTGGAAAATGATAGCAGGGTTGGAAATCTAACCAGGGGTTCCTAAATAGCAGGTGACCTACAGGTTGAGTGGTGGATGAGATATCACCAAAGGGGTTATCAAATTGTGACCCAGAGCATTGAGTCAGTGAGTGATTCAATCCAACCCTCATTCTATCACACTCTTCTTACAAAAATTTCCAAGATCCCTTCAAAATGGCCCTAAATTCTATTTTATAGAAACAAGGGAACAAACAAGCTTGAAGCCATGGAAAAATGTCACATTTTCATTTGACAGTTGTATCTTAGGATCAAGAAAAAGATAAGAGGACAACTAACCAGCAAGAGACAAAAGATGTTCTACCAGAGGACAAAAAATTAGAAATTGTTCAAGAAGATATTTGATGATGTTCATGATGAAACAAAATGTCAAAGGCTTGTGCACTAGATTAGTTGTACCTTTCCACCCATGTATAAAAAAATGTTTTGATGGAAAAGGGTGTGCCAAAACTACTCTAATTTGGAGTAAATAATTTGAGTATCCACCCTCAATCCATTTCTTAACATCCTTGGGAAATCTCTCTAAACCCATCTCTAAATTCATCAACTTATCTATAGCAACATTCATCATCTTAGTATTCAAAATCCCATCCTTAATAATAGGGTTAATAATTGGAGGTATTACATTTCTAAAATCAATCCTCCATTAGTTATATTCCTTTACCTCACCCTCCTCATTCATTGTATTAGGCATGAGATTATACATAAGATCATCAAAATACTCAAGGAAATTTTTCAAGGCTAATTGGAAACTTTGATGTATAATGATGTATTCAATATCTTTTAGAGAATCATAAATATTCTCCAAATCCTTTGGGGCATATATATCAAAATTTATTACCAACATCTTCTTAATCATATCCTTCCTAGTGTAATATAGGGTAAAATTCAGGTAAAGGTAAGATAGCATAAAAACTAAACCTATGAAACCCTAAACTAACAATAGAGCACAATCCAACATAAGAGACACAAACACAAAGTAAATATCACCTATGCCATGGTTGATTGACCTCCATTTCTCTTCTCCATCTTACTTAAATGTACTTGATACCCTCAGATTTGAGTATGCACTAGTAGCCTATGACAATGACTAAAAAAATATTAAAGATTTTTGTCTCACACTAACAACATGTACTTGCATATTAAATAGATGTATGAAAATGACAAGGATAGGGTCTTTTATAGAAAAGAAAAATTTGAATGAAGGGTTGAGATTCAATGTAAATAAGATGTGGCAATCAATGGCTAAGATTGAATTATAAAATAATCCAGTAAAGGGATAAAATTGAATGAGACGAGGATATATGATTGGAACAGATAATGAGGTTGGCACAAAAAAATAGGTTGTAGGAGAAATTCAAATAATTATAAAATTATTTATTTTGGGAGGGAAGTGAATAATTAAATAATAAAAGAATTGTTTAATTAGAGAAGACATGTGACAGGTTGACTTTTTCATTAAAAAATAATTTAATTCAAAATTGGTACAGGTGACAAGCTTATTTTTGAATTAAATAATAATTTAATTCAAAATGGGAAGAAGATGACAAATTAGTAAGCAATTAAATAAATAAAATTTATTTAATTAAATGATAGATAAGGCTAGTGAATAATTAAATAATTAAAATAACTATTTAATTATAGTAGAAAGAGACATTAGTGACACAATTAAATAAATAACATTTATTTAATTAATCAAAGAGGAAATAAAAGATAGCAATGAATTAATTAAATAATTAAAATTATTTAACTAATAGAAGACTTGTGACTTTAGAAAATAAGTAACTAACTAAAAATTATTTAATTATTAGGGATAAAGAGAGAAATTGATGGAGAAATAAAGTTCGTAGGCCTAGGACAATTTTTAGTGTCTACATTTTCCCCCTCTTTGGTATAATATAGTTTATCACATTGTGTCAAATAAAATTAGTAAAAACATGCCCCAGTGAAGGCAGGGTGGACCTATGCCCCCTCAATTTTTGCAAATTTTCAAAAAAAATTAAAAAAATTTGAAATTGTTTCAATAAGTCAATTTAACAGCCAAAAATTCAATGGTGGCGACAAAAAAGATTTTTGAGGTCATTTGGGTGGTCAAATTTAGGTTTGACATGGCCAAAAAGTGCATCTAGTATAAACCCCTAGCACAAACCCTAGAAATCCCTAATTTGATTACCTATAAATATGCATTTGATTAGGTAATTTGCTCATTTATGCACTTTCAAGTTTGAAATTGGAGAGCTTTGAGGAGAGAGAAGTTGTTTGGATGTTGCTAGTTCCACACACCACACACTAAGGATATCACATCTGTACCTTCCACTAGCCTAAGGGCCTAGTAAGTACTTTGTACCCACCTTGTGATTTTTTCATATTTTGTGCTTTTTAGGGCTAGGAATATTTAGAAAGCAATTGTGGCCAATGATGTTCATTGCAATTGTGTTCACAAGTGATGCATGTGATTGTAGTTCACCACATTTTTTATGTCGTGGTGCAACTACTAGGGCACAATGGGGGGTCAAATGTGATGCGGTGCAACTATAAAGTGT
>VDFB02003822.1:0-20016 GCA_007258455.2 Sequoia sempervirens | reverse complement strand
GGGGAGAGGGATGCTGCAGTGGCTAGGGCAGTGGCTACCGAGGAGACGAGAGATCGGCTTCAGGTAGAGATGACATAGCTACGACTGTCGCAGGAGGCCTGGGAGCAGGAGAGGAGACTGATCACGAGGGATCGGGACAGATACTGTCAAGAGAAAAATTTTGCTTGGGTTCAGGCTGCCGAGCGAGAGGAGAATGCAAGGGAGGTAGGGTTTTGGATGGTCGTGTACTACCATGCGGTGCCTGACCCAGCCCAGTGGTTGTTCTAGTACACCCGACAGGCACCACAGATGCCAGCGCCATCCCAGTCATTGGGGACACGTACCCGAGGTTACAGTGATTCACCAGGTGGCACTCCAAGCAGGAGATCAGTACCTGATTCACCACAGAGGTCAAATGCCAGTAGCTCATTCGGGAGGTGACAGGACACTAGTTTTTTGACAGATGCAGGGTGGAGCACGTAGCGCTTATCGACAGAGACCAGAGATACTCTACATCTCTAGATTTTGTAGCTTATTTGATGATGTATGATGGCTATGTGATGGATAGATGATAGACTTTGATGTATGACAGACTTATGATATTGTATTATTTGATTATGATATGGGACAGTCCTTATTGACACTATATAGCATGTTTCCTTTTGTGATGGATAATTTAGTTCATGCACACACATGTATATGATATTGCCAGCTTATGTAGATGGATATTTTGGTTTATTTATGCACATGCTTATGATCTTACATGCTTATGTGGATGATTGGGTATATGATACTTGTGGGGATATGGAGGATTTTATTGACGTAGATATGTATAGGCGATATGATGTATGGACATGTCGTTTATGTGATGAATTGGGATATATGTATGTGATGAATTTTACATGAATATTTTATAACAAATATTTTATAAGATGCTTAGAATAAAAAATCTATACTATTGTCCTAAACAACTTAAATGATGATATGCGGTGAAATAGATGAGATTGATTATGCAAATGTATGATTTATGCAAATATGATGATTTATGAGATGTTGAGACTAACGGATCTATGTAATGATGATGATATGTTGTGATTATGCAAATGTCTGATATGATGATTTATGTGATGTTTAGACTAACTGATCTATGCTACGATGATGATATGATGTGATTATGCAAATGTATGATATGATGATTTATGGGATGTTTAGACTAACAGATCTATGTTACGATGATGATAGAATCAAATCTATATTATGAGATGCAAGTGAAGTAATGATGAAAGGAAATAACACATGGTCATAAATGCCAATAAGAACTGACATGATAATGGGAGATGGGTATGGCGTGGTTTGTGAAAAAGGGGTATAATCTTTCATTTGTCAAAAACCTTTAGTATCCTTAGAAGAATGGGAGAGGACGGGGGAAAGTACTTGCACAACCAAAATCATAGGGCGAAAGCAATGCAATGGACAATGAAATGCAATCCTAATATGAGTTGCCATCTTTGGAGCACTGACTTTTGCTATAGCAGAGGACATGATACACCAAGGTATAAATGACCAAGGCAGATTAGTGTCCAATGCATGAAATAAAACACATCAAACAAGAAGGCTATCCCAATACCCCAAGGTCACGATGACCTTGGTCGGGCCAGGTATTGGGATAACCACAAGCACACAAGGATGCCCCAGCATAACACAAGACCTCAGGGATCTTGGTGGGTACTACGTGGGACAACCAAGAAGACAAATAAAATACCAAGATATGCCCCTATGTCAACCAGTCAAAGCGCACCATGATATGATGGAACAAGGCGACCATGACAAGTGATGATAAGGAGCTCAAATGAAAAATAAATTCCAAACGTCAAAAGATCATAATCAATATCAAAATGTCCTTTGCCATAGGGTCAAGGTGATGGATGAGGTGGATGAGGTCTGTTAGGAAGGATGCATCCTGTTGAGACCAAAAATGGATACTATACTAGAATGACTCGGTTTAACGCTAGATATCTTTCATTAATCAAATCTCTTGATAAAAGGGGAGTTTAACTGAGAATAATGAGCCAGACAAGGACATAGACTGACATATCCTACAGACCTAGGGGCTCGGGGGCCGATCAAAGATTAGCCTTGCCTATGTGAAAGCGTAGAGCCCTTGTAGTTCATGAAAAGACCATGGACTAAAAGTGGAAAGAGGATGAGGAAGGTGAAGGATGGAGGACTAAGACGTGATGGTCAAAATACCCCGGGGGTAGATCAAATGGTTAGCCTTGCCTACGTGACAGCGCAGGGGCAACGTAGTTCAACAGGTGTACGACAGGAGACCTAGATGAAGATCGACACGATGGATGAACCTATGTGATAATACAGACTGACTACCGATGAGATGATTGACATAAGCTCGGAGTGGGATACTAAAAAGCTCAAGATAGGGGGATAGGTTGGACAGGCTGTCCAATGCTCAAACAAAATATACCAAGTGGTTGAGGATGAGATGGATGAGGACAATAGTGTGGAATGGAAGCATAGAATAACTAGGGTGCTAGGTAGATAATGATTAAGCCCTCTACGGATGACGCCTGTAACCAGGTTTTCACCATCCATACTTATCCAAGGTGCCACCAAAAGGTGGTTTTCACCATAGTACGAACTTATTTTTCTTTACTATTTTTTTATTTTTTTATTTTTTTTATTTTTTATTTTTTTTAATTTTTTGATTTTTTGATTTTTGATAGGTGGGGTTACCAAGTGGACTTAGGCATAGAATTTATTAAGATGCATTATGTTGATGGGTTCGTCAAGGGGATCTCCTTCAAGAGTAGTCAGCCTATATGCCCCAGATCCATATTTAGCGGCTATGATATAGGGCTCCAACCAATTTGCCTCAAATTTTCCTTTCTTGTTTCGGTCTTGCTGAGTACGCTAATTCTCCTTGAGGACAAGATCACCTATCTGAAACTGTTGAGGGTGAACCTTCTTACTGTATTGACGCTTAAGGTGATTATGGTACGCTTGCAAGTGATTGTAGGCTTTTATTCTCCTTTCATCAAGTAACTCCAAGTGTGCAAGCCGTGCAACATGAGCGTCCTCCTCACTGATAAGATTTTTTAGGGAAATTCTCAGTGATGAGATCTCAACTTCAATTGGCAAGATGGCTTCAACACTGTAAACCAAAGAATAGGGAGATGTCAATCTCAACCAGTGTTATTGACAACCTTTTTAAGAATGTGGATGAGGGTCTTGTTGGTTGCCTCTGCCTGACCATTACCCTAGGGGTAATAAGGTGTCAACCAACGATGCTAGATGTGAAAGGTGTCACAGAGGTGTTTCATGGCTTGGTTTTTGAAGGGTTTTCCATTATCAAAAAGGATGGTGGATAGGATACCATATCTACAGAGAATATGGTACGGGATGAACTTCGAGATCTGAATACCAGTTATCTGTGAAAGCGGCATGGCTTCCACCCACTTAGTAAAGTATTCAATGGCAGTGATTATGAATGTATGTCTGTCAGATGATGGTGTGTAAATCTTTCCAATCAAGTCAAAACCCCACTGAGAGAAAGGCCACGATGCAAGGAGCGGTTGAAGATCTTGTGCTGGAGCGTGAATCAAATCTGCATGTTGTTGACATGGAAGACACTTCTTCACAAATTCACAAGCATCATGTTCTAGTGTAGGCCAGTAGTATCCTGCTTGGAGAATTCTTTTGGCTAGAGCCATACCGTTTGAGTGAGCTCCACAGACACCACCATGTACCTCCGTTAGTGTCGTGCGGGCTTCGGTCTCATTCAAACACCTAAGGAGGATTCCATCATACCCACGACGATAAAGCGTATCACCGACAATGATGTATCAGGAAGAGCGATGAATGAAGGACTTGCGTTGATTGCATGTAAGTTCTGGGGGTATGATATTATCATGGAGATAGGTATATATGTCCTAGTACCAGGGGGCGGGACCTACGATATCACACACCATATCAGTCTCAGGAATATCATATGCGGGGATTAAAAGTTATTCGACAAGAAACTCACATTCTGTTCGGTCTTTAGGCATGTCAATCAGGGAACCAATAGTGGCCATTGCATCTGCCGCTTTATTCTGTACCCGAGGAATTTGGTCAAATTGTATGAAAGTGAAATATTTCTTGAAATCATCCACCATGCGCTTATAGGGTAACAATTTATCGTCCTTTGTGAGGAATTCATTATTAACTTGCTTGATGACCAACAATGAATCACCAAAGACTTTTAGGCAAGTTATATGCCATTGTTTTGCAATTCGGAGGCCGGTTAGGAGAGCTTCATACTCTGCGATGTTGTTGGTACATGGAAATGCTATCCTGAATGATTTTGGAATGTAGTCACCTTGAGGGGTAATTAATAAAATCCCTGCACCTGATCCATTATGAGTGTATGAGCCATCAAAATACAGCATCTAGGCTGGTGCTTCTACAACTGTGTAGACTTCTTCATCTAGGAATTCAGTGTCCAGAGGGTAAGCATCTACTAATGGTGCCTTGGCCAACTGATCAGCTATGACCTGTCCCTTTATGGCTTTCCGCTCCACATACTCTATGTCAAACTCACTCAAGAGCATGAACCACTTGGCCATGCGGCCAATCAAAGTGGTCCTAGATAACAAATAGTTCAATGGATCAATTTTAGCGATTAATTTGACTAGGTGGTTGAGCATGTAATGTCAAAAATTTTGTGTGTTGAAGACTAGCGCGAGGTAGGCCTTCTCCATGGGAGTAGTTTAATTCATAGCCGACCAGTGTCTGACTGATGTAATAGATTGCTCTCTCTTTAGAGGACTCATCATGTTGTGCCAACAATGCCCCCAGCGCGACTGAAGTGGCAGAGATGTAAAGCAGGAAGGGTTTCCCTGGAATAGGCGGCATCAAAATCGAGGGATGAGCTAAATATTCCTTGATTTTATCAAACCCTATCTGACACTATTGATTCCATCGGAAGGTGGAGTCTTTCTTTAGAAGATGAGTGAATGGCTGACACTTGTCCGCAAGCTGGGCTATTAACCGACGGATGGATTGCATCTTTCCCTGAAGACTTCTTAGCTGCTTTAGAGTGCGTGGAGGTGGCATGTCTAGAATAGCCTTCACTTTGGCAGGATCAACTTCAATGCCCCTTCGGGAGACTATGAAACCCAATAGTTTTCCCGAGGTAACCCTAAAGACACATTTTTTTGGATTTATCCACAACTTGTAATGCTCTAGCCGTTCAAAGATCCTTTTCAGGATGGTAGGATGTTCAGCTTGTGTTCTAGATTTTCCTAACAAGTCATCGACATAATCCTCCATGATGATATGGATGAGGTCATGGAAGATGACCGTCATTATTCTCTGATAGGTTGCCCCTGCATTTTTTAGACCAAAGGGCATAACATTGTAACAAAAGGTACCTTGAGGTGTGGTGAAGGCAGTCTTGTGTTGGTCCTTAGGTGCAATTTGAATCTGATTATAACTAGAGAAGCCATCCATAAGGGATAGCATCTCATGTCCTGCCGTGAGGTCGACCAGCATGTCAATGTTAGATAGAGGGAAGTCATCTTTTGGGCAGGCCTTGTTAAGATCCCTGAAGTCTGTGCAAATTCGAATGTCTCCATTTGGTTTGGAAATTGGCACTATATTGGAGATCCACTCAGAGTAATCAATTGGTCTGATAAAACCTGCATCTAGTAACTTTTCCAACTCCTTCTTGACTAACAGTGCCACTTGTGGATGCATTTTACGGAGCTTCTATTTGACAGGTTTGGCATCTGGGTGAACGTCTAGATGATGAACCACTAAGGCGGGGTCTAAGCCGGGCATGTCTGAATATGACCAAGCAAAGTTAATGATTCCCTCTTGAAGTAGCTGCATGATGACTGGATACTCTTGCTGTGAGAGTGATTTAGCTACATAAGTGACCTTAGGATTTTTAGCAGTACCCAGATTAACTTATTGAGTCTCCTCGATTAGAATGGATGATTGGATAGATAACTAAGTTCCCACAAGGGGAAGATGAACATCTCCATCTTCTAGCGCCTCCTCGAGGTTTTTTCCGTCAAATGTGTCCTTTATTTTTAATTTTTCAAGGTCAGGAAGTGCCTCAAGGAGGTTTTCACTAGATGACCACTTTTTATTTTTCTTATTCTTATTTTTGTGACTGGAGTGTTCATCCTCCCCCAATCCCATGAGGCTGACATATGTATCCACAGACATATTGACAGGTGTGGTATTACGTAGGTCCCAATCAATAAGCTCAGGGTGACAAAGGGATAGGCTAATGGTACTGCATCAAGGTAAGCATTCAAAGATGGATGATAGGTCGGCGGATCGATGTCATCGTGATGCACATATGGTGGACCTCCTTGGGTGGTCTTCCATCGATCCATTAGTCCAGTGGTGACGCATTGGAGGTATTAGGACGACAAGCCAGGGGCCTTTCTCGCTTTTTACCAAGTATTTTGATGCCTATGTTCTTCTCGCCACTTTGACGATCAACGGGTTATAACCACTCGCTCTTCTTTACCCAAACCCTTGCCTTGAAGTTATAGTTCTCCGCAGAAACTTAGCACCAAGGATATGGCTTCCTTGAAAATATTCCCTTTAGAGGGGATCCGGGTTGGGGTTCTTCGATATACCCATTGACTTATATCCTCTTTCTAGCGGCATCTATCTTGATACTAGGGACGGAAAAGTAGGTAGGGATGTTTTTACCATTGAAGGTGACAGCCTTGTCTTCCTTGGAGCAAATGTATGAGGGCTAATTCATACTCGTGTGGTGATAGTGCTGTGGTTACAGCATTGAGCAAGATGTATTTCAGATTCACCACACCCTTTGTCAATGATCTAGACTTTTGTGATGGTATGATCAGTGGTGGGAGATGGAGTGGTTATCATGGTGGAGGGTGGATTAGCAGATGATGACTGAGATGCCCCCATTTCCACCCCAGGATAGTAATGTAGATGGGGAAAGGACACTTCTAAAGTGTGGCAATACTCAAATGGTTGGGGGCAGCATAGATGGTGACCTCTTGTCCGTTGACGAGAAATTTTAGGCACTGATGGTATGTGGAAGGGATGGCCTGCATAGCATGGAGCCACAGGCGGCCAAGGAGGAGCTTATATGGCAAGTCTAGATCAAGGACATGACAGGTAATGTGTTGAACCACAGGTCCCACTTGGATAGGAAGACTGATAATTCCCTCTGAATTCCTTTCTGCATTATCATAGGCTTTGATGGTGATGATCTAATTACTTAGATCTGCTTAAGTATACCCCACCTATTTTATGAATTTTAGAGTACATAAATTGAGGGCAGAGCCATTATCTACCAAGACCCTTTTTATTTTATGGTGGGCAACAATGACTTCAATATGCAAGGGGCGATTATGAATGGCATCAATATTTGGCATATCATTTTGGCTAAAGTGTAGTTGGTAAGATAAAGCCAGATGTCCAACCAAAGCTTGGAACCGTGTAGGATCAATGTAATTAGGTACATGGGTTTCCTGTAGAGCTCTATTGAGAATTTCTTGATGCACAAGAGAAGACTTAAGCAAATCCAAAATGGAGATATGGGTAGGGGTCTTTCCTAAGTGATCAAGGAGGTTGTACTGGGAGCTTACAGAAGTCGGTTGGGCAGGTGCGGATGCTGCAGGGACAGTAATGTGGGCTCGTCGTGTAATGACAGCACACTGAGGGTCGTTGGCTTTGGCATGTATCATAGACACCCGGGGCTCTACCTACTCAATATAATGAATAATACCCTCGTAATTGAAGGGTACATTCTTATAGCTCACATTATTTGTGCTGCTATCTTGGGGATTGTTGTTGGAGGTGCTTGGGCCTTGATGATGGTTTGGAAAGGCGTTTTGATATATGTGTAATTGAGCATTGGACAACGAAGCTTGACTGGCATCAACCTTGATATCTCCTCAATCAATGAGGTCTTCAATATAGTTTTTTAGACCCTGGAAATTATTCAAAGAGTGCCCTTTGATCTTATGGAACTCACAATATTCATTTTCCTTAAACCATGCAGGCTTGGTTTTAGATTTGTCAAGTGGCTTAGTGACAGGATACATGATTGGATAATTGATCTATAGCAATTTACTGAAGACAACACTCAGGGGTTCTCCTAGTTGAGCGTACTGACGTTTAGCATTCCCCTGGTTGTTCTGATTTGATTGTTGAGGACGAGGTGCCCCCTGTGGTACAGAGATGGCATTAGGTATGGATTGTTGTTGTCTCTGGGATGTGTTAGCCACGTGGATATGTTTAGTATCGGTGACGCCGTCATTTACTGCATTCTTTTTCTTGTTCCAAAAATGTGGCTTGTCGTTGAAGGACCTTTCTTTATCCTAATTATATATTTTGATGTGCCCTTTGGCGACAAGGGCACGTTCAAGGATAGGTCCCTTTCCACTAGCTCTACAAAAGTGGTGACACAATGTAATCTAAAATTATGAGCCATGTCAGGATGAGAGTTCTTCACAAAGAGGGTGACCATGTCCTTCTCTCTTAGAAGAGTCTTCATTCGGCTCGCCAACGCCCGCCACCTTTGAAGGTAGCTGGCAAAGGTTTCCCCCTCCCATTGTTTCTCTTTGAGGAGGTCTAAGGTATCAGTGTCCTTCTCCAAATTGAAGGAGAAGTAGGACACAAATTTTTTTGACAGGTTTGCAAAAGATTTTATGGACCCCTTTTCAAGGGCCATGAACCATTCTAGGGCAATGCCTGTCAGGCTCCAGGGAAACAGGCGCAAGAGATAATTATCGTTTTGCATAACTTCCTGACACTGGGAGTAGAACTCTTGCAAGTTAGCCTTAGGGTCTTTGTTCCCCTTGTATCTGTCAAATTTTGGTATTTCAAAATGTTTGGGCAAGGGGATCAATGAGATGGAGGGATCGAACGGATATGGGCATATGTCTTCGAACTTAAATGATTGTTTGCTAGTCCCTACCTGAAGATCTCTCAGAGCGGCTTTTATTTCTAGAAAATTTGAGTTGAGTGGTGGTTGGTTGGGTGGAAATGGATGGTAGGATGACAGAGGATCCTGCTGAGAGAGTGGCGAGGTGTTTAGATATGGGTTCAAATGGTGGAGTGATGACATCCCTTGTTGGTATGCTGGGGGAATTTGTTGATACGTGGATTGTTGTTGTGGGGGATAATATGGATTCGCTTGATAAGGATGTGAGGTGGTTTGCTGAGGAGCTTGGATGTGATGTTGTGGATTGACCTGTTGATAATGGGGGAATTGGTGTGATTTTTGGGAGGCCGCATAAGGTGGTTGCTGCTGGGACTGTTGTTGGTAATACGGATGTTGTGGGGGTTGTTGATGTGACACGAGATGTTGCGTGGGCCGAGACAAAATTTTGTACTGTGCTTGAGCTCGCAGTCATAGGATGGATGCGAGGAAAGGAGATATGGTCTAAGTGGGAGGCCGGGATGGATTGCTTTGCGGTTGATATGGTGGTTGTTGCATGGAAAATAGTGGTTGTTGTTGTTGGGGTGGCTGAGATAATGTAGGGGGATTTTGCAAGGGAGGTTGTTGGGCACCAAAGGGAACTTGCAGAGGGGGTAGATTAGATTGAGGTGGCTATGGGGATGCATATGAAGGTGAAGGTTGGTTTAGGGCCCTAGAAGGTGGGGGTAATGCAGTGAAAGGGGTGCCCCCAGTGTTGATGGTAGGTGGATTTGAAGGGGGTGGTGCCGATAGCATTAGTGGTTGTGGTTGCGGGACGTTTTGTGGCATGCCAAAGGCGAAAGGATCATTGGGATCAGTAGTTTGGGGTGCCCCTACGACTAAGATTGCAGGATGTGGGGGATTGCCAACGGGATACAGAATGGCGTTGCCGGATTTTGGTTGGTGCCAACCTTCTACGGAAGGAACATTGGGGACATATGAACTACCTGGTATGTTGTGTGAACCTTGAGGTATATTAGTTGTGAACCCACCATACTTGGATAGGTCAGTACCTGATAGCAGTTTAACACCCTTGTCAATTAAGTGAGCCAAGATTTCCTTGCCATTTTTTTCAAGAAAGTGATCTGTCATTTGCACATTGATAGGGTTACTAAAGTGTTCCTCAAATGTAACCTCGGGTTGAATGATCATGTTTTCATCTCTGGGGGGAAATGTGTTTTGACCATCGATATTGGATTATAATGATGTTCCATTATGAGGATCTCGAGGGATGTTTGCACTATTATTGGGGTCTTGTGAGACATTAGTTATGTTGTTCAGATCTGGAAGGATGTTTGGTTGGGATTGTTGTTTGGCCATTTTACTTGTTTGTGATCGCGTCTGAATGGGCATGCAATATGACGGATTATGATGACTTTGGTGACGAAAGGATTAATTGGATTTGGTGATTGATTAGCCGAAAAGGATGTGGCTTGATGAGAGTGACTTGATTTGATTGATGTGGGCTAGGTTGGTTGGAAGATTATGAGTTGCTCTGGATTGGGCGATATAATGATTTGATTTGGTATGATGATCGATTAGGGTGGATAATGAGGAACAGAATCTGAAACCAATTGAAAAAGCGATCCCTGATAACGGTAGGTGTTGATTGATAATAACGGCACCGAATCCTACTTGAGATAGAAGTGGATTGATTGGGTCGACAAGGATGATCAACTTAGGATGGATGATGATCCAAAGTTGGTTTTGATAGATGACGACTAGAGATGAACACCTAGGTCAATTCGGATAACAGCTCTAAAATGTGAATTCAGAATGGGTGTATGGATGTACAAGCTGAGGGGATGAATGTTTGTGATGAATAGATTGTCGAAACGGGTGGACAGAAGTTTGAAGCAAGAAGATGAGTGGACGATGGCGGATACGCTTCTAGCCGGCAAAAATTTTAATCGATCAAGGTTCAGTCCGGCCAACGAAAGCAAACCGACTAAAAAATGATCACCATAAAGTTGGAAATAGGTTGGTCAAAAGGTCAAGTCCG
Organism: Sequoia sempervirens; assembly: GCA_007258455.2. Classification (NCBI taxonomy): domain Eukaryota; kingdom Viridiplantae; phylum Streptophyta; class Pinopsida; order Cupressales; family Cupressaceae; genus Sequoia; species Sequoia sempervirens. Next base: position 9,058 of record VDFB02003822.1, on the reverse strand, counting down.
CCCAACGATAAAAAACTAATGAAACTGGGTCAAAAACAGCTTCCAAAGGACCAATTTATAGGGAAAGTCCGCCCCTGGATGAGGGAAAGTCCACCCAAGGATGAAAAACTGATGAAACTGGGTCAAAAATAGCTTCCAAATGACTAGTTTCTAGGGCAAGTCCGCCCCTGGATGAGGGAAAGTCCGCCCAAGGATGAAAAACTGATGAAACTAGGTCAAAACTGTGTATTCAAATGATTCATTTCTAGGGCAAGTCGGCCTCGATGAGGGAAATTCTACCCAAGGATGAAAACCGATGAAATTAGGCAAAAACAGTCTAAATAACTAGCTTAGGCAAGTCTGCCCCTAGATGAGGGAAACTCCGCCTAAGGATGAAAAAACTTATGAAATAGCCGTAACAGGTCTCCAAATGAACAAATTTCTAGGAAAGTCCGCCCAAGGATGAAAAACTTGTGAAATTAGGCCAAAAATAGGCTCCAAATGACCAATTTCTAGGGTAAGTCCGCCCCTGGATGAGGGCAAGTCCTCCCAAGGATGAAAAACTTGTGAAATTAGGCCAAAAACAAGCTACAAATGACCAGTTTCTAGGGCAAGTCCGCCCCTGGATGAGGGCAAGTCCGCCCAAGGATGAAAAACTTATGAAATTAGGCCAAAAATAGGCTCCAAATGACCAGTTTCTAGGGAAATTCCACCCCAGGATGAGGGCAAGTCCGCCCAAGGATGAAAAACTTATGAAATTAGGCCAAAAATAGGCTCCAAATGACTAGTTTCTAGGGCAAGTCTGCCCCTGGGTAAGTCTTCCCAAGGATGAAAAACTTATGAAATTAGGTCAAAAACAGACTCCAAATGACCAGTTTCTAGGGCAAGTCCGCCCCTGGATGAGGGCAAGTCCGCCTAAGGATGAAAAACTTATGAAATTAGGCCAAAAACAGGCTCCAAATGACCAGTTTCTAGGGCAAATCCGCCCCTGGATGAGGGCAAGTCCACCCAAGGATGATTTAACTTGAATTTTGACACAAAAGACCAAGGCAAAGGACTGAAAATACAATGGTCATCAATCAGAAGGCTATGGAAAAAATGAAAGAAATCAAACAATCACTAGTTTCGCACAAAGAAGACAAATCAGGTAATCACAAGCCTAATTCTAGTAGAGAGGAAGTGGTCAACAAAGTCCTCTAATCTAGGATGAACATGGTTACTAGGGAGTCCTCGATATACACCCGATACGTGAGGCCCAAACTGTGAACGCCAACCCATTACAAGCGTGAGTCGGGAACCTAAAAGGCTCAGACCAACTCTTCACATCATCCCGATGCTTCGCCAATTACGTGGTTGGATTGAGGTACAACTTTCACTTCCCTTTATATACCCTCACGGTATCGCAGGTGTGGTTGGAATTGTCCCTTTGGGTGGCGGAATCCGCTGTGTTCCACTAAGAAAAATAAAATGGGTATCCTGCTGATCGCAGGTTACGACGCCACCCGTGATTGTCGAATGGTAAGGGGATTGATATTGGCAGCTTACCTAAAACACAACATACAAGATTGATTGACATGCTTTTAATTAAGCCATGTTCTCAATTAGGTTAAGAACCCTAAAATAGTCAAAAAAATGCTAAAATTTTGAAATTTCACCTTTCAAAAGTCAGCCTAGGGCAAACTGGCCGTCTCTGTGACCCAAAAATCCACTTGTCTCCGTGACGTAGTAATCTACATTCTCGCTCAACCGCCATCTATGAGGGAAAATCTCGACCGTCTGGTGGAGGGCACCCCGCTATCTGCGGAGGTCGGTCCGCCTAACTCTGCGGAAATTTTTCAAGAAAACCACTTTCTCAGACCGAGGGCGTCCGCTTGAGAGGGTCCACCACCATGGAGGGCTGTCCAATTGCCTCTCAGTCGAAATTTCAACTATGAACCTGCATTCTGCAAAAAGTAAAAATAGAAAAACGGAAAGCAAGAGACCCATTTGTGGGTCCCACCGGCATGCCATAAATGTGATAAGTCAAATTTGAGCAAGAGAAAATGAGCAGCAAACGAAGTAACACAAAATAACACTAAAACAACCTACACCTCAAAATTAGCCTAGTTGGAATCAACACAAAATAAAAACAAGTGGAACCTTTTACCTTGTGCCGAATCGATCCTTTGGTTGGCCCTTCGATCTTCGGTGTTGTATGCTCCTTGGATGGCAAGATGCAAGCTAGATGATGATATGATAATGGATGCAAATGGGTGCAAGCATGAAAATGGCTAAGTATGGGTTCTAGGAAAATTTTGCAAGAGTTTGGTTACAATGTATGATCTCCCCAAAATGAGAGAAAAGAGGAGGTATTTATAGAGATTTTGGAAATCCCTAGGGAAATGGAGGGTCAAGATTGAGCCACCAAGATAAAGATGTAGGGCTAAGGTGAGTTGAGAACTCACAAGCCCTCACATCTTGACATGTGGCAAGTGATATGGCTTAAAAGGGGTGATGTGTACATGAGGTGGAAGGATAGTACATGACATGGAGGGAGTACAAAGTACCTTGGGATTGGGACAAGATCTCCTCATAAAGGAGGTACTTGTCCCCATGTGGGTGAGAGGACATGTGGGGAATTAAAAATTCCTCAAATATTCTCATGGGGATGAGGGAAGGAATTTAAAATTCCTTTAAATGCATTGGGGGATTAAATGTGAATTAAAAATTCACATGAGGAATGAAAATGCCTTGTTTAGAAAGAGAAAGCTTTTAATGAAGTTGACTAAGGACACATACCATAAATGATATGTGGATTAGGTATGACCTAATTGAGTGATTAAGGTTGTGCAAGTACCTGATTAGCCTAATTGAGGGCTCATTAGAGGCAAGTGGGAAGTTATGGAGGATGGACCCTAATGATGATTAGGGGTGCACACATCTTAATTATAAATTAATTATGACTAAGAAAGAGGGTTAGACTGCTAAGAGGGATTAGAGGTCAACTTGCAAAAGTTGGAGGATGTGACAATGAGAGATAAAATAGAGAATTTAAAAATAAATTTAAAATTCTCAAAAGATAATATGACCAAATTAAATAAAATGGTGCATTTATTTAAGTTAGAGAGGAAATAGGGGGAAGTATTTATTAAATTAAATACTTTAGACAAACCTTAGGCAAGACACATAATATTAATTGAGTGAACGATTTAATTAATATCCGCAAAGAGGATGATTTCGATGGAGCAAAGGGATGATTAAGAGCATGATTTTGACCATATTGAAGTGGTCAAATTTGAATGTCCACAGAAAGAAAGAAAAAGAAGGATGTAAGAGGTATGAATTTTTTTCATTTTTGATTAGTCATGTCTTATGTTATTAATGCTAATTATATCACTATTCTACATGAATCACATCTACCCAATTATTTCCCCATAAGTATGGCACAAGTCATGATACAAATTGGAATATTAGTAATGGTAGAGGAACTTATTAGAATCCTTGAGCATCTAGAGTAAGGGTGATGTCATATTTTACTACTATGAAAGAGATTAATCAACTTATTGTTGATCTTAATGATGATGCAAATTAGGAAATTAGTCTAGTGTAGACCCCTTTTATACCACATTGTTGATAAATAATTTTCTTGTTCACAATTACATGTTGGACTTTGGTGCATCAAGTAATGTCATACCCCTTATGATCATGAATCATTTAGGATTGAAGGTGTCCAAATATTATAGAAAATTATTTTCCATGGAAATTCAAGAGAGGTGAATGTTATTGGTATTGTAAACAATGTGGAAGCTCACTTGGAAACATACTCAAATAAGTCTTTCTGAATAGACATAATCATTTAATAACATTTTGTTTCCACAGTCCATGATAGATGTGAAATTGATTTCTGGAATAACTGTGTACAAGTTTTTACATCAACATTTCAGATCATACTCCATGATCCATCATTAGGATGATAATCATTTCTCTCTCTCTTTTTGCTTATCATCCTAATGATGGATCATGGAGTATGATCCGAAATGTTGATGTAAAAACTTGCACACAGTTATTCCAGAAATCAATTTCACAGACATAATCATTATCAACTATCTAGCCAAGTGAGGTATGTTGTCTTTTAGGAAATGGGTTGCGTCAATAGGTGGTAGTATACAAATGGACCTATATTATGCTACTATCCCATTGTAGGATGAAGTATTCAAGTTAAACAAAGAAACAAAGGTGTGTATAATTGTTTAGGATAGATACAAACTATCAATGAATAGTATTACATTGATATTGGACCTGATCACTTCATTGGATAATATGAAGAATATAACTATGAAGTTGTTAAGTTTCCCACACCCTTCAGTCTTATTGTAGATGCAAATGATTTATGGAACATATTCTTTGATGGTGCATATTCCAAATATGTTTCAATGGACGAAATTATTCTTATTTTTATTGATGGAAAAACCTTCAAATATGAATTTAAGTTAACATTCAAAAGTACTAACAACATTACAAAGTATGAATATCTATTGATAGGATTGAATGTTGCTCACAATCATGAGTTTAAGTGCATAATAATCATGGGATATTTTGAGTTTATTACTCAATAGATAAAGGGTTCTTATGTAGCAAATGATGAAAAACTAAGATTGTACATAAATGTTATATGAGATATAGTTGAGATTTCCATGTAGTTGGTTTAGATTGGATTGATATGTTGAATTTTTTTTTTGTTGATGCCTTAGCCATTGAGGTCCTCACAAGACCTAGAATGATTGATAATATTCACAATTGACAAGTGTTCAATGATAACCAAGAGGTTTATAAATTTTTGAATTGCATTGATGAATTTGACAACCAATTGATTGAGTAGGAACCCATGGTTGATCTTCAAGATGGAAAAGAGATGTTGGGAAATGAAGTGTGATTCAAGAATAATAAAATTCCTAAAAGGTTGGTTAGAGTGGAAATACTATTTGATAGTGTCAATTGTTATCAAATTAAAACCTAGCTAATTGATGAAAACAACATTTAGGGTAGAACAAAAAAATAGTTTATATTGGTAAAAAAACTAGAGTAAACCAAAAAAAAAAAAATGATAGCATTGATACAAACATTCAAGAAAATGTTTTCCTAGTTTTATGATGAATTGAAATCATATAGAGATGAAATATTTTAGCATATGATTCATCTTTATTTTGGTGAAAAATGATTGCGCTAGAAGTAGAGGAAAATCAATCCCACTTTTTACCCCAAGATGTAGAAAAAATTAATGAATCTAAAGGAGGGGAGAATCATCAAACCAATTTAACATTTAGAGTGGGTATCCAATTTTTTTCCACTTTATTATGCACCTACCCATATAGTGTGTATAGTGTTATGAATAGTTGGCTTGTGGCTACCTTAACTCTTAATTAGGTCATATTATCATTATTATATTATTATTTAGTTATTTATGTCGGCCTAAGGCTTATACAGGGTTATCTAGGTCGTTCTAGGTGATATCCTAGGCATAAGTATGGTATAAATAGGAGGTATAGGTAGGTTATTATCACATGTTGAGTATTGTGTTCTTATTAAAGACTATTGGAGGTATCCCACTTGAAGTGGATTAGGAGGTTGCCCCCTCAAAGTGGCATATTATTATCAAGTATTTACAACATATTTCATATTATATTCTTCTTGTGCAAGTTATTTCATTACAAGTGGTATTAGAGCATGATCTTGGCACTACCACAACAAGACATTTGTTTCAATTTTGGAGGTAATTTTGTGAAACCCATATCTCCTAGATTTTGGAAATTTTTTGTTTTATTTTTAAAGGGTTTTGGAAGGACATATTCAAGAAGCTAAAGGTAATATTTTAGAGGAATTGGAGAAAAATTGAGATATTTATTGTAGAATTAGGGCTTCTGCCCAATTTATTTGGAAATTTCATATCTCACAAATATTGCAAAATTGGTGGGTTTTTAAAGAAATGATAGAGAAGACTACATTCCAAACTTAAAAGAATCTTAAGCAAAGATAAGTTATTTATTGAAAAATTAGGTTTTCCAACAATTTCTCTCTCAAGGTTGCAAGCCACCAAGTTTTGGGGAGATTTTTCTAGTAGAGTACAACCTAGGACTTGGTAAGTTATAGAAAAAATAGATTATTTTGAGTTCATTTGTGTGATTTATTGCAAAATTTTCTTTCTAGAACTTCTTCACAACAAAAAGTATCCACAAAAGAAAGAATAAAAAGAAAAGGAGCAAGAGCAAGAGAAAAAGAAAGAATATGAGTAAGAACAAGAACACAAGTAAGAGCAAAAGAAAGAGAAAGAGAAAGAGAAAGAGAAAGAGAAAGAGAAAGAGAAAGAGAAAGAGAAAGAGAAAGAGAAAGAGAAAGAGAAAGAGAAAGAGAAAGAGAAAGAGAAAGAGAAATAGAAAGAGCAAGAAAAGGGTAGGAAGAAGAAGAAGAAGAACAAGAAGTAGTAGAATAAGAAGCAAAAGTAAAAACGAGAAAGAGAAAGGGCAAGAGCAATACAATAGTAGAAAGAGTAGAACAAGAAGCAGTAGTAGAAAAAGAAGCCAACGTAAAAAAGGAGATGAAGAAGAAGAAAAAGAAAAAGTTAGCATCAAGGACAATGCTTTTGTAAAGAGGAGGGAAATGTTATGTTCCTACCCCTATAGTGTGTATAGTGTTATGAGTAGTCAGCTTGTGGCTACCTAACTCTTAATTAAGTCATGTTATCAATATTATATTGTTATTTAGTTTTTTAGGTTGGCCTAAGGCTTATATAGGGTTATCTAGGTCTACCTGGGTGATATCCTAGGAACAAGTATGGCATATATAGGAGGTATAGGTAGGTTATTATCATCATGTTGAGTATTGTGTTCTTATTTAAGACTATGGAGGTATCCCCCTCAAAGTGGATTAGGAGGTTTCCCCCTTGAAGTGACATATTGTTATCAAGTATTAGTAGCATATTTCATATTATATTCTTGTTGTGCAAGATATTTCATTACACACTTAGGAAGAGGAATGATGAGAAAATATTATATGTGGACTTTAGGAATCTAAATGTCAAATCCCTTAACGACAATTACCCTCTCCTTAGCATGAATCATCTACTATAGAAGGTCATTGCATCTAAACTAATTTCCATGAAGGATGGGTTCTCAAAGTATAATTCGGTCGTGGTCAAGGAATCTAAACAACACAAGACAACATTCACAACTCCTCGAGGCACTTATGTGTATGTGAGAATATCCTTTAGGCTCAAGAATAAAGGGTCAACCTTATAGAGAGCCATGGATGTTGCATTTGTATGCCTCGTTAATAAAATCATGGTTGTTTATCAAGATGACCTTATAAATTTCTCCAAAGACAAAAGGACCATTACAAGCACTTGGAATAGATATTTAAAAGATGCCTTGACTATTAAATTTATTTGAATTCAATATGTGTATATTTGGTGTAGAAGAAATTAAGATACTAGGGAACATTGTGTCCAAGGATGGAGCAAGAGTTGATCTAAAAAGAGTCAAATAAATTGACCTTATTCCTAGGCCTACCATAGTCAAGGGAGTGTAGTCCTTTAGATATATCAACTTCTTAAGGAGGTTCATACAAAAACTCGCTAAAAAGACTAAAGCAATCTCCAAGATATTGAAGAAGGAGCATTCAGTCACATTGAGTGATGAACTTGCTAATGCATTTGTGAAAATAAGGAAGACATCAAAGAAGCATGATTTTGACTTATTCCAAAACCTTCTAAATTTTCTTATTTATGTCTTATCATACTATTCATGTTGTGCTACTCCAAAATAACAAGGATGGATATAAGCAACTCATTGTGTTCTTCAATAAGTATTTTTAAGGGAAAAAATTAAAGCCTTTAGCAATAAAAACATGGTTATACACTAGTCAAAGCTATCAAGTATTATAAATTGTATTTAATATGATCAAAATTAATTATGTATGTGCTATAGATTGTGGTAAAACATATCCTAGTGCCACAAGAAGCCTTGGGAAAAAATGTAAATAGATTGATAAGATCAAAGAATATGACATTTAGGTTTGGAAAACAAAACTAGTTAAAGGCTAAGGCTTAACTAGACTCATGGTTTATGCAAATATAAAAGCAACTGAGAATAATAAAATTGATATTGACTATCCACACAATTATTGCCAATTGAGGGATGATCCTTGGTGTAAGGATATCATCTTCTACCTCTAGAACATGAAATATCCTTATGGGATGATGGATCACCAACAAAATATTCTCAATTTGTAGTTCCAAAAGTATGTGTTAGTGCATAAAAAATTAATGTGGAGAGTCCTAAATAATTTTTTTACTAAAATTTCTTAACCAAGAGTAGTCCAACAAGGTGATAGATTAATGGCATCAAGGCATTTGCAAAGGAAATTTCCATACAAGACCATTTCTCACAAGATTCTTAGAGTGGGTTTTTGGTGGCCAACCTTATTTAAATATGTAATGGGAAAGTGAGGAGATATGATGCATGCTAGAGGTTATAGGTATGTTGAAGTTTACAAGTTCTCTTCCTCTTATGTTTGTGATGATAGAGGCTTCTTTCTAGATTGGGGAGTTGATTTCATAAGAGATATTCAACAAAAAATCTAGTGATAGGTACAAATGGATTCTTGTGGCTACTAATTATTTCACCAAATGGGTTGAGGCAATTCTAACCTATAATGTTACATCAAAGGTGATAATCAATTTTCTACTACACAATGTCATAACTAGATTTGGTGTATCTAGAAGAGTCATTGCAAATAATTCCATGTGCTTCAAATCACATGATATTGATTTGATTCATTCTTCCCTATATCATCATCAAGGAGATGGATAAGTTGTCTAACAACAAGAGCCTTATGAAGATCATTAGAAGAGCGTTGAAATTGAATAAAAATGGTGGAATGACATGCTAAAGTATGTATTATGGGATAATAGAGTGACTTAAAAAAAAGTTATCGATATGATCCCATTTCAAACTGTTTATGGGATGGATACCAAGATGCCAATCAATTTGGGGTTTCCTATATACAAGTTGTTACAAGATACTAATGGTAAGTAACATGTTGCAAT
>VDFB02003821.1:0-103910 GCA_007258455.2 Sequoia sempervirens | reverse complement strand
TAGTAGAAAATGGAAAATAAATATAATAATTAAACAAAAAGAGTACAAATTGTATTTTTTAGAAAGCTTACTTTGAGGAATATAATGGAGAAAAATCTTGTGTTATGAAAACCTTGTTTGATAATTGAAAACTTGCCTCAAATTAGTATTTTTGTCAAAAATATGGTGACCAAAAATTCAAGGATCCCATAAGGGGGTTTGAATGAAGGCCCCTCTAATGAAGGACCTTTTTTTTAATCAAACTGCTATCAGTGAGGATATCACTTCTTTCATTGATTTCAAAGTATATAATGAAGGACCTTCATTCAAAGGCCCTTTCCCATTTTATTTTTTGGATTGAAACATTCATTTGAAACACCTTGAACTTCATTCGAACCCTATTGACCCTTGACAAACCTTGTAGATTTGAATGAAAAGGGAAATCTTCAATCAAAGGTGTTAAATAATTTTTGCCTCTTAAGAGTCATTTTTTGAAATGTCCTACCAATGAGATGCATCTTTATGTTTGCACCCATTTATAATGGCAAAATAACGTTGAAGTTGTGCAAAGTTAATTTGCCACTATCCAAAAAATAATGTCATTGGTCTAATGATTGTCTTGAAAGTTGTATTGCCTCAAAAATTCCTATGGTTCAATCTCAACCAACATGAACTTTCCAATGCATGAGAACAATATGATAGAATGTGCACCTGCAAAATTTATCACTTTTGTCTTCTTGCTATATGAATTTGTCAAGGTAGAATTTTAAAACACCTTTGAGGAGATTGTTGACTTGATAGGTAAGTGTGTTCTCCTAAGTTAACCCCTTAGCGGACTAGACTAACAATGACGAGACATATTAAAACACCATACACATACATGTAGATGGCCCATATGATGATTATGTAGATTTTGATTCTTTTATTGTGTCCTTTAGAATCAAGGTGTGCTTTAATTGTTCTCCAAATGAAATTAAGTGCACATTGAATGTCTATAAATACCATGACATAACAACATGTCACATAAAATGCATGTTAGTCAACTCATGATGATTAGTAAAGAGGAATAAGAAAGTTGGGATTTGAATTTAATAATTTAAATGTTAGATTCATTCCTATATCTCGTGAGATTGAATAAGGTCAATCCCTAACCACTCTAAAATGAATCTTGGGACTAAAACAATAATTTTAAGATGATACACAAATACATAAAAATATTTATGAATGATAAATATATGAAAATTTATACAAAAGAATAAATAAACACCATATTATTAACCAAACCAAATACCAAATATAAAAATACCACCCACAGCAAATAGCATGGGTATGCTAATTTTACAGCCACAGTAATTAATATAAATTAGAAGTAATAGAAGCCATTCTATTTTACATTTTAAATGTAATTTATTAACATAAATTTAAAGTAGTAGAAACCATTCCATTTTACATTTAAATTATATAAATTACTCGAGAAAACCGAGATTAATAGGTGGCTAACAAATAATACGCCACGTCATTGAAACGAGATAACTTTTGTGCCACATAGGACAACAAATAAACTGCGGAGGTTAGGCAAGCGTACGTGTTATGCGGAGGTTACTTGTAAATGGCTTGCAATGCGAGTATGCGTATGCTTGGGGTCTGGCAAACTGCGCGGCTAACTTCATCCCTCGCCTTTCCTTTACGAGCTGATAAAATTGGAAGAGGGTGTTACTCATCACTGTCGAGCAGGGTTAAAGTTACAAGGAAAATTTGCGCATCGTTGGCTCAGGCTAAACCCTCGGCCTCTGGAATGGCATCAGCACAGAAAAAGGTTAGCTTAACCTTTTTTTTCATCCCCTAAATGTAGAATGAAATGATATGATTTTTAACGTATTTTAGGTAAAATTGCTTTGTAATATATTCTTGTTTAGATTGTCTAAATTTTTAGTAAAATTTTGGAGCCTGATAGTGTAAAATGTTCTGGTAAGAGCGTTTCATAAGTAAAACATGAGTTTAGCAGATCTTTCAGCTCGAAACTTGAAAACGTTATTGAAAATCATTGAATTGTAGATGTTTCCATATTTAGAAATGTCTACCCGAAATCAATAAAACGTACATGTTTTATCTTTGATATTTGGAAATGACTATTTTTCAGAAGACACAAACTTGTAAAAACAAACGCATAGAAGATTTGTAATCTTGCTTTTTAATTTTATGGGATATGAAAACTTTTTGTATTTTTTAAGTTAAGTAGTTTTGAGAATTTTTAAATTCTGGTAGGCATTGAAATAGGGCACATACAAATCCGACACACTATTATGTTTTGACTGAAAATTTTGTTTTCTATTTATTTAAAATTTGATTCTGTTTAGTTGTTCTTGCTATTATCATACGTTAGACATTTAAAAAAATAAATGTTTAGTTGTTGTGACTTTTTAAATAAATTTAATCATGCAACCTGGGATCATTTTGCAGAATTTGGGAAAAAATTTCCTTGCTAACCGTCAAAAGTTAAAATGTTACGCATTTTTCATTATTGAGACCACTAAATCCAACATATGTTCAAAACGCTGTCTAATTTATCGATAGAAGCTGGAACTATAGACTTCTCCTTAACAAAAAAATTGTTAAGATATATTGTTTTAAATACCGCCCAACTATCTGTCATACTTGTATTAAAAATTTAAGACTTACACTAATCTGGGAATAGTATGATCAGGGAAATTTTAGTGAACTTTTTTTGTCACCTGTGCTAAGAAATTTTACTGATTTTTTTTGAAGATGATGATGACTACTTTTAAATTTTAATTACTATGACCTTCTGCCCAGGTAAGTTTGGTGAATATTTTCAATTTGATGTACGTTGTGGGGAAATTTAGTGATGGTTATTAGGATAGGCTATTTTATTTACAATCCTGTTCTGCATTTAAAGTTTTTTCTTGGTAAAGATGGGTGAGGTTATGGCCTTCCTTTAATGCAGCATGGAGTACGTTTGGATGGAGAAAGGTGGGCTTATTTTTTAGATGGATCAACTTTATGGTGAAGAACTTGAGTTTCTATCTCTAGGGCATGGGATCAATTTGGAAGGGAATAGGGTATGTGTGCTCCATAATCTAAGCACTAATAGGTGTGCAGGCCCCATACATGCAAATGCCATGTGGACCTTAAGAGAAGCTTTACTTGTTATGTAATGTCCCCCTCTCAGCAGTAAGCAGTGCAGTGGCACGTCAGCCTATTCCGAAGGCTCGTAGGCTCGTTGGAGGTAAAATTAGGGTTTCCAGTTGTTTGGAGGTTTTTGGCATTTTCGGAGGTTTGCATGTTGGAGTTTTGGAATTTGGTTTGCGGATTCTTTCTGGGTTTTCAGAGAGCTTCGCAATGATATGACATGCAAATGCATTGGGCAACTTTCCTAAATTTACTATTTTTAGTAAATTCTATTTTTGGCAGTGTTCCGGTTGGTAGCAGTTCAATGCGCTTTCTACTTCTAGTAGGGTAGTTGAATATTTTTGGTTTTGGCTTTCTGAGGTGCATTTTGGAGAAATGAATTATTTTAAGTCATTAACGTTTTATTTTCATATTGGCCCCCTTGGCCTAATGTTATGACTTAAAGTTGTTTTAAAATGGGGCCCTTGAGGGTGGACACCTCATTAAGAGGTAATTTTAATATTTCTAAGGTTAATATCCTCTCTTGGGATTTGGATGCCTAAATGAAGGGGGGATAAATGTTTTAAAGAAATAAATATTTCAATTGAGGCTTGGGCGTCCCTTTTGGAGGGAAATGTTGGAAGCTGAAGAGTCACCTCAAACTCTATTTAAGTAGGCCATTGCTTATCATATCGAATTGTTGCCGAATTGGTTTCAGACTTATGGCTTCGAGGAATGCATACCTCCTAGCAAGGATTCAGTTTCGTGTTTGAAAGATAACACCTAGCTGGATTTGAGACTGCTTCTCATCAGGAGATTGTAGATTGAGCATCATTGTTGAAGTTTTGATGATTTTGTCAGTTTACAGGTTGCTGGTTTGGATATGGTTGTAGGTGAATTTCATTCATAAGTCATTGTGTGAATTGAATATCATTTTGGGTGTTTGCTTCAAATGTTCCTATGGCCTAGGCACCTCATTGTGCAAATTTGCAGATTTTATAAGTGAGTGGTTGATTTTTGAGACAAGGTCGACCTCCTTCATAGGCCGTACCTTGCCCTTGCTGCCTTGGTTTACGTGTTGGGCAATTTTGGTGTTGTTTGTGCCTTGTTATTTTATGTTTCTTGGTCGCCTAGCATTAGAGAAGGTGTGCTTTCAGTTTCATTTGATTTGGTGAAGTGTGGTAGGAGTTTTGAGCATTTTGGTAGAGTGATTGCTTGCTGGTCTGGGTATATAGATTGCTGGTTTTTCATATCAGACCTGGTTATTTTCATTTCATACTATATTTCCAGGGTGTTCATATTCACATTTGTAATTGGAGATAGTGTAGTCACTGTATTGAAGTTAGAGCAGACTTCATTGACAAATCATTGTAAAAACGAACATTGTAATTGTTGGTTTCAGTAGTACTGAATTAGCCTGTTTACTTTCAACATATTTCATTTTGTATCTCATACTCCCGCTGAATAAGTGGTTGAGTATTTTACATTTCAGTTTTGCTTACTCTCGTTGAATAAGTGGTTGGGTTTTCAGTTTAATAATTGTAATAATTTCCCCCCACTGAATAAGTGGTAGACCGGAATTCATGGTCGGTTCACCGCCTACACTTTCATTTCAGCATTGTAATTTCAGTTCAGTTATTTGCTAATGATCCCCTTACACTGATGCTCTCACCTCGCCCACATCGGGATCTTGGTGATCAGATAAGTGGAGGGTTCCCTTTCAGCTGGTTTTGATTATTGGGCTAACCTTAATGGGTGCATTGTTGTGTGGAAAATTAAAAAAAAAACTAAGGGGGATATCTCAGTGGTATCAGAGCCCAAGATCCTGCCATCCTGTGACAAACAGAGTTCAGTTGTCAAATGAGTGACAGAGACGTCAGATACTACACCAAAGGGCAGGCAAGAACTCAATATCGGAATCCACCAGCTCCAGAGGCAGAGACATTTTCAAAGGCTTTGAGAGATACTGGTAAAGCAGTTGAAACCATGTCAGAAGGTCCTAGACTTTCAATGGAGGAAAGAGAAGCTAGAGCCGAAAGGAAGTTTGATAATATGTTGGATATGATGTCGTGCTTGTTAGCAAAGCTAGATTAGCAAGCAACTCAAAACCAGCCCCAACCTCAACAAAACCATGTTGGAGAAAACAGTAATGGCTCAGAAACAAATGGAAGAGGTAGAACTATTGGCCAACATGTTGCAACCACTAGAGGATCAACCTCTAGACCTCTTTCGCGTACCTTCACTCAAAGGGAGGAACCACCAACGGAGACCGGAGTACCTTTGGTGGATGATGCAAGACATGCCTACATGGAATATGCCTCATTACCTGCTGAGATTAGAGACCAATGGACCTTTGATCAGTTCATGAACCAAAGAAATAGGAGTGGCGGAAGAGATGAATACCATGCTCCTGTGGGTCCTAGAACATATTATCATCAGGCTCTTGGAAAGGTGACCTTGGCCCATTTTGATGGGAGTGATAAGTGTATGACAAGGTCGAGGGTGCAAAAGATTGACAACTATCTTTCTCTTAGACCGATGCCTGAAGAGTATGCCATTAAATTCGCCACCTTGCACTTGGATGGAGCTGCTCACGAATGGTGGTACCACGGTTTGGTCACTCTTGGCCATAACCTTATTCAAACCTATGAAGAATTCACCAACAGGTTGATAGAAAGATTTGATACCAAGGATCTAGAAGTAAGATTCCGTGAATTGGCGCAGCTGAAGCAACATGGTTCACTTGATGCATATGTTGATGAATTCCAAAGGTTGTCAGTAATGGTGCCCAACATTACTGAAAGGAGGCTTGTTGTGTTGTTTACTGAAGGATTGATGGAACCATTGAAGGGTTGGGTCAAAGCCTTTGATCCACCAACTCTTGACGAAGCAATCAAGAAACCCAGGAGTATGGAGTTGGCTGCCTCAAGGCCAAAATTTCAGTCCAAATCCTTTAGTCATAAGAAGGATAAGAAGCATTCATCAAGTCAGCCCAAGAAGTTTCCACAGAAGTTGTCTGAAGAGCTCCGAGAGCAGTTAAGAAAAGATGGAATTTGCTATACTTGTTGTGAGCCTTGGTCTAAAAGTCACAAATGCTATGTAAAGGGAAAAGCACATCACATGGAAGCATATTCTGATTCTGAATCAAAATTTGATATGTTTATCAACAGTATGAATCAGCAAGTAGTGAAGGAGAAGAAGCTTCTGAAGAGAAGCCAAAAGACATTGGAGGAGGGAGTGCTTTGGCCCAACTCTCAAGCTTTCAAAAGAATTAGTCTTTTCGGGTTCTTGGAGTCATTGGATCGTAGCAAATTGTTGCTCTCATTGATATTGGAGCAACTCACAACTTCATAGACAAAGGTTTGGTGGCAAAGAGAGGTTTGAAGACAGAAGAGTTCGAAGGCTTCAAGGTGATGGTGGCCAATGGCTTCATAATGTCTTGCACTGGGAAAATTCCCAACCTCTCCATGCAGTTGGGGAACTATGAAGTAAAAGATGATTTTTATGTTGTTGGCATTGGTGATACCGATGTTGTGCTAGGTATTCAATGGCTGCGATCTCTTGGTGAGATCTCATTGAACTTGCAAACAATGCAGTTGAAGTTTCAATTTGATGGCAATAAGGTAATGTTGAGAGGGATGTCAAATGGAGGCCCTCAAATAGTGTCTTTCAAGAGAATGGAAAGGCTGATCCACCATGATCAAGTTGAGTGGGCAGCAGAATGCTTGATTTTACCAGCTGATCCAGTGGAGGATTAAAGGCACTATCATCTAGATATTCAAGCTTTGATTACTAAGAAGAGCAAAGTCTTTGGGATTATACCTCTTGGGAGACCTCCTGAAAGAGGTTGTGAGCACGTGATAGAGCTTGAAGGAGGAGCAAAACTGGTTATTACAACTCCATACCGCTATCCAAAGAAGCAGAAGGACAAGATTGAGAAGGCCATCAAAGAGCTTTTGGAGATGGGCCACATTCGCCCTAGCAAGTGCCCCTTCGCTTCAGCAGTGGTGCTGGTCAAAAAGAAAGATGGTACAATGCGCATGTATGTGGACTACCGTGCGTTGAATCAAAAGACCATTAAGAACCGGTATCCTATCCCCAGGATAGACGAGCTTATTGATGAGCTTCATGGAGCCATGTACTTTTCAAAGATTGATCTCAGATCAGGCTATCATCAGATAAGGATGAGGGAGGCAGAT
This sequence comes from Sequoia sempervirens, assembly GCA_007258455.2. Lineage (NCBI taxonomy): Eukaryota > Viridiplantae > Streptophyta > Pinopsida > Cupressales > Cupressaceae > Sequoia > Sequoia sempervirens. The sequence goes on along the minus strand of VDFB02003821.1, from coordinate 96,603 downwards.
GTTGAGAAGATTGCCTTTAGATGCCATTTAGGGCATTTTGAATTCCTTGTCATGCCATTCGGTTTGACAAATGCTCTTGCAACATTTCAATCCCGCATGAACAAAATCTTTAGGCAGCAGTTGAGGAAGTTCGTGCTCATCTTCTTTGACGATATCCTCATTTATAGCAAGTCATGGGAAGAGCACCTTAAGCACTTGGAGGAAGTGCTTAATATCTTGGAAGCAGAATGTTTGTTTGCAAAGGAGTCAAAGTGCAAATTTGGGATGACGAAGCTGCTTTATCTTGCTCACATTATCAACTCTAAGAGTGTTAAAGTTGATCCAGAGAAGATAAAAGCTATCCTAGATTGGCCACCTCCAAAAAACATGTCACATTTGAAGGGATTTTTGGGATTGTGTGGCTTTTACAGAAGGTTCGTGAAGGGGTATTCTCATATGGCAGCCCCCCTCACTGATCTTACAAAGAAAGGAGCTTTCCTATGGACGGATAAAGCACAAGGAGTATTTGATAAGTTCAAGCACATTATTAGCTCATGTCGAGTGTTGGCTCTACCCGACTTCACCAAGCCTTTTGAGTTGCAGTGTGATGCTTTGGGTGAAGGATTAGGAGCTGTTCTCATGCAAGACAAGCATCCCATTGTCTTCGAGAGCAGAAAATTGAGAGGAGCTGAAAGAGCATATTCAATATATGGTAAGGAGATGCGTGCAATCATGCACGCATTGGCCAAGTTCAGATAGTACTTGGTGGGAAGCAAGTTCGTGGTGAAGACTGATCATAATAGTCTTAAGCACTTCATGCATCAAAAAGATTTGAATGAAAGGCAGCAAAAGTGGGTGAGTAAGCTTCAAGCTTACGACTTTGACATTGAGTATGTCAAAGGAAGAAACAACATAGTGGCTGATGCTCTTTCCAGAAGATCTCATTTGAATTCCTTGGTTGAACTTACTACAGATTGGAGGGAGCTAATTGCTACTGATTATGTAAAAAATCAGTTTGCAACCAGCATTGTAGAAGGTCATTTGCAAGATGAAAGATACCAATTGGTTGATGGATTGATTCAGTATAAGGGTAGAATCTTCTTGGTGCTAGAATCTAAGCTTAAGAAGAAGATTTTGCAGTCTTTTCATGACATTCCTCTTGCTGGTCATCAGGGATATTTCAAGACTTACAAACAGATCTGTGAAAGATTTTCATGGAAAGGGATGAAGGAAGAAGTCTTGCACTACATAAGGGAGTGTCCAACTTGTCAGATAAACAAGAATGAGCATTCTTTTCTAGCTAGTTTGTTGTAGCTTCTACCCATTCCCAATCAAAAATGGGAAAGTATTGTGATGGATTTCATCACGGGGTTGCCAAAGGTGCAAGGGAGAGATTGCATCTATGTTGTGGTAGAGATTGACCAAGTTTTCTCACTTCTTTGCTATTACAAGTTCATTTACAGCAGCTCAAGTGGCGGGATTGTTCTTCAGAGAAGTGTTTCGTTTGCATGGATTGCCTCGTAACATTGTCAGTGATAGGGACAGCAAGTTCCTCAGTGCTTTTTGGCAAGAGATTTTCAGATTAAGTGGTACAGTGCTCACTCCAAGCACTAGTTATCACTCGCAACTGGATAGTCAATCAGAGATTGTGAACAAATGGTTGGAAGGCTACCTCAGGAATTATGTTTTAGGGCAGCAAAGAGCTTGGGTAAAATGGCTTCATTTGGGAGAGTATTGTTACAACTCTTCCTATCACATGTCAATTAAGATGTCTCCATTCATGGCTCTCTATGCTTATGAAGCTCCTAGCTTCGTAGATTTGGTGTTTGGTGATAGGAGAGCTCCTCAAGCAAAGGATATGCTGCAGCAAAGTCAAGACATCTTGAGATCGTTGAAGGATAATCTCCACCATGCTCAGAATCAATAGAAGATGTACGCTGACCAACAATGTGTTTGAGCATTCATTTGAGGTGGGAGATATGGTTTATTTGAGGCTTCAACCCTACAAACAGTCTTCTCTCAATAAGAGTGGTGCAGAAAAGCTCAAGCCACGTTTCTATGGCCCATTCAGAGTCATCAAGAGGATTGGTGAAGTGGCATATGAGTTGGAGCTTCCAGCTAGTAGCAAGGTGCACAATGTTTTTCATGTGTCACGCCTCAAGAAGGCGCTTGGGCACAATGTGCTTGCTACTTCAGAGTTACCTCCATTGGACGAAGAAGGACAATTGGTGTTGATTCCTGAGGAGATCATTGATACTAGGGAGCGCTCTTTGAGGAGAAGAACGATCAAAGAGTACTTGGTGAAATGGAGGAACTTGCCAATTGAGGATGCAACGTGGGAAGGTGAACAAATTTTGCAGCATCCAGACTTGCGGTTGCTTGGGGACAAGCAATCTCGAGGAGGGCGGATTGTAATGTCGCTTTCTCAGCAGTAAGCAGTGTAGTGGCCTGTCAGCCTATTCCGGAGGCCCGTAGGCTCGTTGGAGGTAAAATTAGGGTTTCTAGCTGTTTGGAGGTTTTTGGCATTTTTAGAGGTTTGCATGTTGGAGTTTTGGAATTTGGTTTGCGGATTCTTTTTGGGTTTTTAGAGAGCTTCGCAATGATATGACATGCAAATGCATTGGGAAACTTTCCTGAATTTACTATTTTTAGTAAATTCTATTTTTGGTAGTGTTCTGGTTGGCAGCAGTTCAGTGCGCTCTCTACTTCTAGCAGGGCAGTTTAGTATTTTTGGTTTTGGCTTTCTAAGGTGCATTTTGGAGAAATGAATTATTTTAAGTCATTAATGTTTTGTTTTCATATTGGCCCCCTTGGCCTAACGTTATGACTTAAAGTTGTTTTAAAATGGGGCCCTTGAGGGTGGATGCCTCATTAAGAGGTAATTTTAATATTTCTAAGGTTAATATCCTCCCTTGGGATTTGGACGCCTTAATGAAGGGGAGATAAATGTTTTAAAAAATTAAATATTTCAATTGAGGTTTGGGCGTCCCTTTTGGAGGGAAATGTTGGAAGTTGAAGATTCACCTCAAACTCTATTTAAGCAGGCTATTGCTCATTCATTTGGTATCCATTGCTTATCATATCGAATTGTTGCCGAATTGGTTTCAGGCTTATGGCTTCGAGGAATGTATACCTCCTAGCAAGGATTCAGTTTCGTGTTTGAAAGATAACACCTAGCTGGATTTGAGACTGCTTCTCATTAGGAGATTGCAGATTGAGCATCATTGTTGAAGTTTTGATGATTTTATCAGTTTACAGGTTGCTGGTTTGGATATGGTTGTAGGTGAATTTCATTCATAAGTCATTGTGTGAATTGAATATCATTATGGGTGTTTGCTTCAAATGTTCCTATGGCCTAAGCGCCTCATTGTGCAAATTTGCAGATTTTATAAGTGAGTGGTTGATTTTTGAGACAAGGTCGACCTCCTTCATAGGCCATACCTTGCCCTTGCTGCCTTGGTTTCTGTGTTGGGCAATTTTGGTGTTGTTTGTGCCTTGTTATTTGATGTTTCTTGGTCGCTTAGCATTAGAGAAGGTGTGCTTTTAGTTTCATTTGATTTGGTGAAGTGTGGTAGGAGTTTTGAGCATCTTGGTAGAGTGATTGCTTGCTGGTCTGGGTATACAGATTGCTGGTTTTTCATATCAGACCTGGTTATTTTCATTTCATACTATATTTCCAGGGTGTTCATATTCACATTTGTAATTGGAGATAGTGTATTCAATGTATTAGTTAGAGCAGACTTCATTGACAAATCATTGTAAAAACGAACATTGTAATTGTTGGTTTCAGTAGTACTGAATTAGCCTCTTTACTTTCAGCATATTTCATTTTGTATCTCATACTCCCGCTGAATAAGTGGTTGAGTATTTTACATTTCAGTTTTGCTTATTCCCGTTGAATAAGTGGTTGAGTTTTCAGTTTAATAATTGTAATAATTTCCCCCTACTGAATAAGTGGTAGACCGGAATTCGTGGTCGGTTCACCGCCTACACTTTCATTTCAGCATTGTAATTTCAGTTCAGTTATTTGCTAATGATCCCCTTACACCGAATGCTCTCACCTCGCCCACATCGGGATCTTGGTGATCAGATAAGTGGAGGGTTCCCTTTCAGCTGGTTTTGATTATTGGGCTAACCTTAATGGGTGCATTGTTGTGTGGAAAATTTCAAAAAAAAACTAAGGGGGATATCTCATGTTGTTTGGAAGGAAATAGGGTATGTGCACCCTGTAATCTAAGCACAGTTAGGTGTGCTGAAGAATCCAGGTGATTCTCAACCCCGAAACCCTAACTGAAAATCACTGATATTGTTTGTTTTGTTGGTTTTGTAATTTTTGTGTTTTTTGAGGTTTTTGACAAATAACAAGGAAGCTGCGATTTACTTAATAAATGCTTAAAAATTCAAAATAAATCATAGAACAGTGAATGTGCTTCAATATTGATCAGAGAAAGTAGGCGCATATGTTTATTAACTCTCCAGATCATATACAATGTAAAAATCGAACAAATGAATGAAATATGAATTTATTTTCTAAAGAACCCGATTTCTCTTGCAGGCGCCAAAATGATAGAATAAAATGGTACGGCTGAATGTATAGATGAATATCTAAACTCTGAAAACGTTGCAAAAACTCCAGATAATCTAGGCGCACTGAATCCCTCTGCCAGAGACTGAAAGATGAAGATGTTCCTTCCTGAAAGAAGAGTACGGCCTTGAAAGTACAGATCTGTACGGCCTGTACAGCAGCAGCAATAAAGATAGTACGGACCAAATAAAAGGATGCCAGATCTCTGCAAAAACAATCACTGATAGGTCGCCCCTGTTAACTGATGAAGTAACTCTGGATATCCTTCCTGAAATCGATTCAATGTGCTCAACTGCAACTTCTGAATGAAGTCACCAAGTAGACAATCTTCAACTGGTATTGCACAGTCTCAGTATGCCAGATTCTGAAGAGGTATCGTTCTCCAAAATCGTTCGTCTGCTGAAACCCTAGGTTTTGCAAACTTCAATGCTCAGAGCAAATAGAAGACAAATTGAATAATCAAATCATAAGAGTTCGATTTGTCTTTTCCTGTGAATATATAGCTTCCTTGAAAAATTCGACCCAATGACTCTTTTTAATAATCATTTAATTAAATGATTAAATGCGTCCTTTTTTACTTAGGAGAAATATCTTAAATAAATGGCGCCCATCATTAATGAATAATTATTTATTCATTATATTAATTTTTCCACTTTATTATAAAGTATAATAAATACTTTATAATACGCCTTTTAATTAAATATTTAAATAATTAATAAAGTGACTTTAATATAAAGTCAAAAATATTAATTATTCATTAAACCATTAAATACTCCATTATTTCTCCATCTGACCGTCAAACTGATGAACTGGGTCGACTCTGAGCTAAACAGCTGAACTAGGTGCCCTGCCCAAAATAGCAGCTTCCACCTGTCCGACTTTCTAAAAATAGAAAGTCTCTGAAAAACCACAAGGATTTCGGCTAAGGCCCAACTTGAAACAATCATAACAATGAAGCTCCGTAACTGGTAATCAGCCTTCAATTGATCCTTCCGACACATCCGCCGTACCACGAGGATCAAATAATAGGCTAACCAATATCCAAAACATTAGGATGGGGACATCACATGCGCCTCCCATGTAAGCACAATTTTTTTTTTTTGTAAGATTTGGAAAACCCATCAGAGGTTTTTACATGACAACCTTGCCATATGTCTCTGAGGTGATTGACACATAAACAGGGAGGACAGTTCTCACTTTGCTCGCCAACTACAAATACTCTAGTCAAAGCTTTTCCAAACGTCTCCAAAATCTTTGATAAGTGTAAGAATTCAACACTAACAATGAAGCGACCATTTTTCAATATTCTAACAACACAATAACATGAAAACAGTGAAAGGAAACACACCCATACAGACTGAGAACAATGTTGTACCCTGGTAAATCTTAAAGGGGGAAAAAATCCAATGAGAGTAAGCCAAATACTCCTCAAGCCACCATAGTCCAGTCCAGTAAGTAGAACAGATGTCCACGCATGTCATCAATATGCTTATGTGGCCCACAAAGCCTTCAGTGTTGCCTTTTACCTCGAAAAGTTAACCTTGCTCCACAGTGCTAAAGCTTGCAAATTTGAGCTTACAATAGGAATCAGAAGCTCCAAAAACTTTGCACAAATTGTACAAATGGTATTAGACCTCCTATGGCTGTAGTGGCACTCAAACACACTTCCTAATGCTTGGAAGCTGAAATGAATTGATAAAACTGTTTAAATTCCATTCATTGTCTTGACAGTGATGAATTCTCTGCTTTAGCAAGAGAGGAATTTGAGCATTTTCTGTGTTGATGCTTTCACTGCTTGTGGAAAGGAGTGAAAATAGCAAAATTGGAAAACTACATAGTTTTGAAATGTGCACACCTATCCTTTCTCTTTCCTAGGATGCTCCGGATCAACGCAAATCTACATATGACCTTAATACAAGCTTCTTATCCTCTGAAACCAATGAAAACCCATCTCTATATGAAGGCAAGTCATGGTTCATTTCTCTCAAACTTATGTCGTGTGCAACTAATCACTTGATTGTGAACTTGACCACCTTTCATGGATCATACCTCTCCAATAGGGAGGCTTTTGTTCCCCAAATGATAAGGGATTCAATAAATGTGGGAACTTCTTCCCCACCTACTCCTTTGGATACTATTTTCCTTTATTTGGGAGTTGGCCCATCAAGCCAATCAGCCAAGTCTCATTAATCCCCTTACAAGCTTCTCTTTCTTTCTTTTGGAGAACCATACTTTGCTCTCTCTTTTCCAAGACCCCTAGAGAAAGATCTTCAACTGAAGGCAACATCACAGCTTCCTCCTTATCCAACATAGAGGGCTCAAACAATATGCAAATTTTCAAGATTCACCGTCGAATAAATCTTCATATATGGTGGCAAATCAAGACAAAAAGCATTCTTTTTCTATCTGCTCCAAAATAAGAAGTGAACTGTACCTTAAAGGATTCAACTTCTTTGCTTGCCCGTAGAGTCTTTCTTTACCCAAGTACAACCATACCTTATCACCACTCTTGAACTTGTGCTCAACCTGGTGCTGATCATGCCTTTCTGATACTTGTCTTGATTCTCTTTCAGTTTCTCTTGCATTTGCAAATGTATTTGTTTGATGTGTTCAATGAACTTTCCAGTCCTTTGTATCTTTGAGTTTCCATCTTCTTCTTCATGTGACTGCCCTGCAACAACATCAAGAGGGTTAGGCGGAAAGTAACTGAAACATTTCCCAAATGGCAATAGATTTGTTGAACTGTGTACAGCCCTGTTATAGAAGTAGTAAATGTAAGCAAGACTCTCATCCCATATTCTTGGATGCTTCTAATTATAACCTCTGAGCAACTGCACCAAAGTCCACAACCTTGGTTTGTCCATCTTTCTGTGGATGGAAAGTAGTGGACCTTGTCAACTGGGTATTCATCTTTTCCCACAAGGTACACCAATACTTCCCTAAGAACCTTGAATCTGTATCCAATACAATGTTTTCTGGCAAATCAAAATGAATCCAATTATACACAAAAAGTAGCTCAGCCACATCCTTGAGAGTTTTTTTTGCACGGAATAAGATTGCACATCTTGTTAAAACGATCAACCACTACAAAAAGATGATCATGCCCTTTCTTTGACACGGGCAGCCCACCTACAAAGTTCATAGAAATGCTCTCCCATGGATGAGAAGGCACAGGTAACGGCTGATACAATCCCAACTTCCAATTGGTTTGTTTGCTTGCAATACACAACTTGCAACTCCTAACAAATTTTGACACATCCGCTTGCATATATTGCCAAAAAACTTACTGCTGAAGGTTGGAGATGGTCTTAGTGATCTCCAAAATGCCCCACCGCCTTGGAGCTATTAGCCTTCCTCAGGAACAGCAACCTCCCTAGATACACAAAGGAAATGAACCCAACAAACAAAAATGATACTGCAATGTAAGGGAAAGCATTATTGCAAATGAGGGTAATTTACAAGAAGGTAGCAATCTTTGAGAAGATTTTATGCTACAACACTGAACTTTTTAAATTGTGATGACAATTCCTTTATAGCTCTTTTGATCAGAAAATAAAACTCTAAAAAAGAAAGCAAAACAATTCGCTCTAGAATCTGAAAGTATATGTGAAAATTGTTACGCCAAGAAGTTGAGAGGATTTGTCATTACATGAAAGTCATCAATATATAATATTTTATTTTTCCAAAAAATATGGATTTTACTAGATTTTTATATGTTTTTTTTGGGTGTTTTAGAGTGGTTTTCACAGAATCAGACTTTGTCAAACAGACCGTATTGTACATGTTCTAAGCTTTCCAATGTTAGTTTTTATGATCAGATTTAATGTACAGAAATTAATTTCAAAATCAGACACAAAGACACAGCAAATACCCTGGGAAAACCCTCCTCTTGAAGGGAAAAACCCAGCAACAAATATCTCTCTATTATATATCAATAATGGCAACAAGTCTCTTTACAATGAGGCCAATCTCAAGGCCAATATGCAGCACCTTCACAAGATGCAATGATAACAAGTAATCAGCACTTCTTTGTAACTCAGATCTGCCCTTAAGAAATTCGCTATCTGCTCTTGATAATTCGAAATCTGCACTTGATTGATCTGCCCTTGAAGAATTCACACTTGGTAGAGTAGAGATGCTCGAACTTGATTGATGCACAAATTGAGTGGAATGATCTTGTATTTATACAACTTGAAGGAGAGAGGTCGTACCTTTTCATGCAAGGTCGGCCATCATAAAAATATAATTTCAATTTAATAAATACAATTTACAAGGAAGGTCGGCCAAGAAGATAATTACAAAGTTGCCATGTGAAGCGCTCTTTACATTGAATAATCACATATAAATAAGGAAGTATGAAGCCCAAAGCTGCAATTACATCAACACTCCCTCTCAGCTAGGGAGGAATACTTCCTGCTGCACAAGACACATCACCTCATCGTGATGTCAACCACAATGGCTACAACCATATGTGGAAGGGAAATATTTCACCTCATCGTGATATTAGATATCACCTCAACGTGATATCAACCATAATGGCTACAACCATGTATGGAAAAGAAAGATATCACCTCATCGTGATATCAGATATCACCTCAACATGATATCAACCATAATGGCTACGACCATGTATGGTATGTACAAGTGTTCATCACTTGTGTAACACCCCTCCATTTTGTGCTTTGTTAATCAAACAATGTTTTCTCTATGATGCCTTGTGTTTTGATTATGTTAATGATGTAAACTTCGTTAGTTAGTGATACTGTATTGGTGAAGGGGACGGGATCACATCACTCGCATGCGAGCGACCTGTGATTCCGCGATTTCCTCTTCACGGTGTGTTTTATTATGTTGTATGCATGTTCGACATTCGTGTTGTTTGTAGGATGCAGGTACAGGACATCGACTCCACCTGGTTCCACAGGTCTGAGCGTGTCCCTTGTTCAATGGAAATCGATTGGGAGATAGTAGCTAGGTTTTTTCTGTGTTAAGCCACTACCTTAGTCTCAGTGTGTCGTTGGGTTGTAATCGGGTTGGTTGTTATGTTGCCTTGTCTCCGTGTTCTTATTTAAATTCAAGTTAAATGGTTATATTGCTTAACTACTGATTAAATGCTTTTGGTTGTAATGCTAGGAATATTAATTACTGTATTAATTAATTTAATTTAATTAATAAAATAATCTAATATTGGATTAGATTTATTTTATTGGTTAATTAAATTAATTGTGTGAATTAATTAAGTTATTCCTTGAATTAAAAGTGTTAAAAAGATTTAAATTAGTTTGTGTGAAAAGAAGGTTTTAAAATATGTTGAATGCTATTTAGAAAATTGAAAATTGTTTAAGTTATTCAAAATTCCAAATATCTTCAATGCAATGACTTTGGGGTAGAAAAGATATTTTCTGAAATAGTTGACTATTTTGGGGAAAGATATTTGTGAAGAGTTGAATTTGAAATTGAATTTAGTTTGAATTTAAATTTAGTTTGAATTTGAATTTAGTTTAAAATTGAATTTGAAATTGAAATTGGAAATTGAATTAAAATTGGATTTGAATTTGAATTTGCAATTTAATTTGTATTGAATTGTAATGTGAATTTGAAGTGGATTTGAATTTGAATTTGGAAAATTTGGAAAAGAATATATTTTCATTTTAGGGTTTTCTTTCAAAAAGGGGGGGGGCTTTTGGATTTTTTTGGTATGGATTCTTGGTTTGATTTTGGTGGAGAGGCTTGGAGGAGGCTAAGATTGTGGAGTTGAAAGAGTGCTTGAAAATCTCCATTGTTGAAGCTTGCAAATTTTGGAGAAAACACAAGGTTCCATATTTTTCTCCCTTCATCTTCTTGCTCATTTTGAATGATTGAAAATATAGTTTTAGATTCAATGAAAATTCATGGAAAAGCTTTCAAATTTGCAAAATTGTAGATAGATTTGGAAATAGAAACCAAACAAGAAATTTACACCAAGAAATTGAAACAAAATCAAAGAAAACCCTATTTTAGAACTAGATTTTGAAAACCCATTTTGTTGTTTTTGAAAATAATTTCTGTTCTCGAAATGGGTTTGGATTATTTTCACAATTTGAGTATGAAATCAAAATCTGGGTATATATATGTATAAATATACCCATGCATATCAATACATGGATATATTTACACATATATATACAAATATATATTTATTATATTTGAAAATTTGGATTTTGGGATAAATCCAGAAATACCCTGTATTTTCGCCATGTTTAGACGCAGGGATTTTATTTAAAAAAAAATAAAAAAATAAAATTTTTGTTATTGCTGTGGGGTGGGAGGTCAAACCCCACCGCCACCACGCAGGCCGTGGCCAAGGGCCACGGACTGTGTGAGGAACACACAGATCGCGGCCGAAGGGCCACGGGCTGTGTGAAGCCCACACAGACCGCGGCCGTAAGGCCGTGCGGACTGTGTGAAGCCCACACAGGCCGTGGCCGGAACGGCCACGGACTGTGGGGTGCTCACACAGTCCGCACGGCCATTTAGGGCATCGTGGGATTTCCACCTCGGATTTCGTTTCATTGTATTTTATATTATTTGTAACTTTTGATATTTATTATTTAATAATATATTAATATTAATATATATAATAATATATAATATATAATATATATTATATATATATAATATTAATATAATATTTAAATAATAATTAAATTGAATATTTAAATATATATGCATAGTATATATACACGTATAATTTTTATATGTGTGGTTTTAAAAATATTTTGTAAGTTCAATTTAAATCGTTATGGGAAGTTGTGATTTGAAAATGAGTAGATTTACGTCATGATTTGTTTACATTTAAAATATATGTTTGTTTGGAAAATTATATTGCATATAATTAAGGTATTTTAGTAGAAAGAGTATTTTTAATTAATGGTTTTAAGATGAGATAAGTTTAATGGATTCAAAATAAATGTTTTAATTTATATTAAATGTTTTGTTCTGGAATTAATGGTAAACTTAGATTAAGTAAATTGTTTTAAATGTTAGTTGAATGACTTTATTATTTAAGTGTCGTGATTATGGTTATTGTTGAGAAATTTGAATAATGGATTTATTTATAAGATCGATTTTTCTTAATCATCGAGTATGATAGGGAAAATCGAATTTAACTATTGAGTTTTAAAATTCTTCACGTGATTGATTGACCTTTAATTATGTGCAAATAATGGTATTTATTTAAATTGACTTCATGCAATGTGTCATCGCGTGGCTTGGATTTAAGAAATCCTAATATTAGCCTGTTTAATTGCTTAGAATGTTTTCTAGTGGTGTTTTCGTTTATTCTCGGTATGGGCAATATTGTTTGATTGTGGGTGTACCTTGGTTGTTCTGGGTTTTGTACCTTGAGGCTAGGGACTCTTTGATTGCGTTGTTAATTCATAGTGGTCTTGTTGATCATGTAAGTCTTCTAGTAGTGTTTTCTTGAGATGATGTTATGTCTCTTATGATTTGCTTTGTCTATCTTGGATTGTGTGTGAGTTAAGCTTAAGTGGATACCTGGTTCTTTGAACGGGTTGTGTGACCTTGTGATTTGTGGTTGAGTCGGGTTATCAGTTCATTATGTGGGTCTCATTATGTTAGTCAACCTGGTGTTAGCCTTGGGTAGTGCACGCTTTGGTTTCAGTTTTGGGCATCCGTAGTGATGTGTTACCTGTTGAAAAGTCGACCATTCCAGATGCTGCAAGTACTGCCCACCCCGCGCCGGTTTATGGGCCCATGAGTGAAGTGCTCTCACCCAGCGCCCTCACCCTGCGCTCTGATAACCCCAGTAGCCACAGTGAAAACACCAGCCGGTGGATAGGAGGAAATTTTGAAACATTTATGATACCTGCCCCTGTCATGGGTACTGCATTCTCGAGATGAGTCTAGAAGGTTTGGAATGGCAAGGTCAAGTGGTCTTGTCTCCCTTTTGAAAGATAACCGATTTCGCTTTGGTGTGCATATGGCACCGGGTTCGTGAGAGGTTACCAGGATATCCCTAGAGGGGGGCCGGGACCTAGGAAGAACACCATTGGATAACCAATGCAGCCTTTGCGATGACACTCCTCCTATGACAGCAGTCGGTATGGTGTTGTATCGTGAGTTTATTTTGTACAGTGATGGTACTCGATTTTGTACTCTGGAAGCATTATAACCCTTGTGTTAAGTGATGTGGGTTTTGTCCTTGATCTCGGGGCCTGGCCTTGTGTTAGCCCTCAGGTCTAGTGGTAGATGGTCCTTGTCTATGATCCTTGTTACTATCTCCTAGGACAGGGGGTGAGCCTTTTGGTTTCACTTGGTTGGGTGGAATGTGCACCTTCCTCTGCTGGTTTTTGCTCTTGCTCGTGTGGATGAGACTTTCATGATTAGAGAGCTCGTTGGATCCAGATGTTATTTTGGCTTCATTCTTTTCAGTTGATCTTTATTCTTTACCCCTCATTTTGTCGCCGAGGTGGAATTTGTAAATTGCATCCATGAAATATTTGATTTTACCTCATTCGGGGAATAAGTGTTGTAATCATATTGTTTAAATGCTATTAATTGGAATCTTGAGGTATTTATTATCCTTGTTGTAATTTATCTTGTATGGGATGTATGTAATCTTAATTCTGTAAGCGATTAATGTTTTGATTTCAATTGATGTTAATTGTTGTTTGGGTTTTAAAGTAATCTTTGTCTTGTGGCCTTAGAGGTTGTTGGCAATGTGTATTCATCTTACATGTTATTAGTACTTAAACAACAAAAAATTGGTACGTTTAAGTAGGGAATTGCAACTTCCTCTAGGGTTGTGTGGCGGGGCATTACAACTTATGCGATGTTGTCACCTCAACATACCCGCCATGGCTCTCCCGTAGGGTGAAACACAAGTACAAAAAATCATCACGAACTCTCTCACGTGATGCTGTCATGGAGTCACACACGACATCCACCATGGCTCTCCCAGAGGGTGGAACAAGGGTTTTCACCTCAAACTTCTCTTGCAGAGAAGAATGCATTAACAAGGGATTTCACCTTGAACTTCTCTCACAGAGAACTCATTAAAGAGGATCACCGATACTGAGACTCCTTCTCAGTTACGGCTATATTCTCCACCATACCGTTATCTCGAAGTACACAAACTTTATCCTGGAGAGAGACTTGGTGAGAATGTCTGCCGTTTGCTCATCAGTGTTGATATACCTCAACTGTATAGCTTTCCTCAATATCATATCTTTGATATAATGGTATTTGATCTCAACATGCTTGGTTCTGTCATGAAACACAGGATTGACAGAAAGCTTCACACAACTCTGGTTATCACAAAGAATGATAGTAGGCTCCATTGATTGTCCAAACAATCCCTTAAGGAGTTTATGAAGCCACACCGCTCGAAGCCGCTACCAATAAGCTACAATGTACTACTGCTGTCCCTAATGCCATGATGATCAAGGCTTCCTGCTACACCAAGAAATCATCGCAGACCTCAAACTGAGGAATATCTCGAGCCATATCCAACTGTGCCACGCAAGTATCTCAGGATATGCTTCGTTGCAACTAGATGTATTTGCCTTGGTTCACACATGAACTGACTAAGTGCACTCACTGCATAGCAAATATCTGGTCTAGTTTTGACTAGATACATCGACGATCCAATCAACTGTGCATATAGAGGATCCACCAAATTTGAACTAGCTACGCCCTCCTAAACATCTTCTTCAAAGTTCGAGACTGGAATCTTTCGGGCACTTGCATCAACCTTCTGACCTCTTCGTCCAAGATTGCCTGCAACACTAGCCTTAGATAAATGTTTTCTAGCGCACACCTCTGGTACTGTAGAGAATTTAGGATTGTCCTCCTCGACCTCATCCCAGATCACACTATTCTGAATAGGTTTGCGGAGCTACCAATGTCAAATCCAGATGACTGCCTTGTGCAATTCTGATCTCAGTAGCTGAAGAGGTCTTTCAAGGATTTAACACTTAGCCTTGTAATACAGTAATCTTCACTTCTTCTCAGTGAGTTACAAAACTCCCTCTTGATCTCTGCTTCAGAGATTGCAAAGAAAATTTCTGGAAGTGAGCTCCCTCTAGCCACCAACTCAGTCCCATGGTTGCAAGTTGTGACTTCACGCTTGATAATTTCTTTGGTCGGCATGACTTCCTCACAAGATGACTCAAGCTTTTCATCACTAAGCAATCTCTCATCACCTTCTTGCTCCTAGAACTGGCCCTCAGCATTTTAGAGATGACATTAATCAGCTTTATAACCATCCAAAGAAATATCAAGGCTAGAATCATACAAGGTTTAATACTATTTTCCGTTGGCATAAAACTAACACCTCCGAGTGCAAGTTTGTACGACGGCTATGCACACTGCTGTGAATGAGTGCTCAAATTAGGAGGGGAAGCTCCCTCGTTGTGCTGACAAAAGTGCTTGAAAAAGTAAACTAAACTAATCCCTATCTTTTTGTCTCAGCTGAAAGAGGCACAAGGTTAAGAAAACCAAGAATGTTGCAGCTAAGGATTTTCTGGTTTCGCAGATCATTAACTACAACTAAGCTAACTGCTTTAAATCTATCCAGTTTCCTCAAGAAAACAGAGCATGAGGAAATGGAGTGAATGTTCTATAATGATAAACTTCAGTACACACAACGGAAGGCAAGGTGGGCACAACTATTTGCTCTACTAAAGAAGTTTATTGGAACGACAATGTGAAGGCAAGGTGGCACCTAATTATTTGCTTCGCTTTGAATAGGGCTTATTACTCAATAATAATATTACATGATAAACCAAGTACGTGATTCTCAACTTGAAGGCAAGGTGGCACATCTTTCACCTCAATTTGAACAAGTTTATTGAACACAAAATAGAATCAATGTAACTAAGGAAAGAATCCACCATCAGTACTGCATGAAACCCAAAGGGTATAGCACCATCATAACAAGAATACCTCTATGAACAAATACAGAATGAGCAATATTGAAGGCAAGGTAGGCACATCATATATTTCTCTCTCGTGCAAAAGTTCTTGAACAAATACAATAATAGCAATACTATAGACAAGGTGGGCACATCATGTATGCTATCACGCATAAAAGTTATGTACAAATGAGCAAAAGCTCTTATTTATAGACATCAAAAGGTGTAGGGAACCCTAAAATCACCTTGAGTCAACTACAGTCTTGCAATGCATGCAAGATTTTATTGCTAAACCCTAATAAAGAAAACTATACAGTTAACTGGAAAGCTACCATCAGTTAACTGGTACATCAAATCTAAATGGACAATGTGCAAGCATGCACGTCCTTATTGAAAGCAAAGTTAATTGGAACACTACCCTCAGTTAACTGAAAACCCTAATCCTAACTCCAAGTCCTGCGGTATTTACGAGGAGAAGATAGGCGTGTGAGAACTCAACGTCAGAACTGAAGGTGGAAATCAAGTTCTGAGAGATGCTTCTGGGTCTATCGTCGTAAACAACGACATATCATTACTGACTGATCACTATAGATCATCACTATCCATCAAGTCGTCCAGGAACTGATTGATGGCACTCTCTTCTGGCACTTTGATGCTCTCCATGATGATGACTTGCCTCTGGCACTCAACGTCACCATACTTAACTGTTTTTTGGCAGTTTCTGATATCTCCAGTTGCTTTCTTGAAACTAGATGTCATCACAGAGATGTGATCCAAAATTTCCATCAAGATATCACGAACATGCTTTTGGAACTTAGTTTGCATAGCCTCAAGATCAGCATAGGTACCATCTTCATGAAGATAATGGCACGGGATTTGAGTGACTTTGGCGGCTCTGTAAATGGAGTGATCTCTGTTCCTTTTGCAGCTTAATGCTTTTGATGTTTTTCTTGATTCTTCTCAACGAAAAAGTGTTGCATGATGAAACCATGAAGCCTGACCGCGAACACTTTGGTTGTGAGAAATACACACGAACTCGTTGCACACGCAGAATTCCAACGGTCCACCCCACGTCTACGCCTGTCAAATTGTCTGAATCAACCCCCAGATGTGCTTGATCTTCATTGTCAGCTGTTCTGATGAAAACATGAATTAAGACCGATTTGATCTTGAATTTAGTCTCGTTGAACCACCTTCTGAAAAACTTGTTAGTTGACTGTGAACACGGCTATGTTCTGACAACTTTCTCCGGAAAGCTAAAATGGCTCTTGGTGAGGCTAAAAATACCCTGTTGGAGGATAATTTTCACCAAAAAATTTTGAGATGTGGGTTTTGTCCGGAAAATGATTCTAAGACAACCCACAACATCAAAATTGCGAAAACACGTCGTTTAGCTTGACATGCAAAGATTCTTCAGTCGAGAATTGCAGGGGTTTTTAACTTTTTAGAGCTTCTTGGGGCAATTTTTCTTGAGAAAATATGGAACATGGGTTTTGTGCACAACGGAATTCTGAACAAACCCAGATGATGCGATTTTCAAAAAGATGTGATTTTGGCCCACATGCAAAGAAATCTTCGGAAAAAAGCACAGAGCTTCAGAATGAAGGTCGGGCAATTTAAAAATCTAAGACATGGGTTTTGCTGTTAATGCTGAAATATGCGAACCTAGATGGTTAGATTCTGAATATTTTTCCGTTTTCTTTGACATGCGAAGAAATCTAAGACGAGCAATAGAAGAAATAAGACAAAAGATAGAAGGTTTTGTTTGTTCTGCTTCTGTAGAATTCGCCTATCTTTGACTTGGATTTGATGTATCTTGCATGCAAATTGAAAACAAAGTATGGAATCGCCTTCCTATGAGCAATATGAATCCAACGCTACGAAGAATGTTGAAATCTGACACCTGTAGCACCTCGAATCCTCAAACGCATGAAGAAACGCCATGTTTTGAGCTCTGAATGATACGACTTGCTCAAGAATGAAGAAATAAGGACGACTTTTGTCTTTAAATAAATAAAATTCATTTAAAATTCGTCCATCTTCTCAAACTCAAAGCGCACCTCTTTATTTGGTAGTTAATTGAGCCTCAAATTAGGGGGTATGCTTAACTAAGCCTTCAAAATGGATGCCTATGCTCTGATTGGTTACTAACTGAAGCTCGAATGCATGAAAAATATGCCCTAAATAGGGCGCCATCTCTATCTTCAGTTAGACTGTGCATGCAAATCAGTTAAACTTGTGGATGCAAGTCAGTTAAGTGCGCATGCAAAACAGTTAACTTCGCATGCAAATTAGAACTCAACATCCTCTTCAATTAACTGAACATGCAAATGCATGCACACTGCAGATGAACTGAACTTCTAAAAATAGTAACTCAAAATGAACTACAGTATCTTCTGCATGCAACCCAGAAATCGTTCAGTTGAACTGAAGTCAGAAACCCTAATTAGGGCGCACTAGTCAACTTGTTTTGAAAAGTCAACTTTGACCCTTAAGGCGTTTTTCCAGACTTAGCCAATTTTGATGAAAATTTGGATTGTAAACTTCGTCGGAGCCTTTGTTTGAGCACTGATTCCGGATGACTGACAAGCCCGATTGACTGGCTGACGAGTGCATTGAAAAGCAGGATTGAAACTGACGAGATCATCCCTTGAGTCTATAATCACGAAACTGAGATCTGAAGCTTCAAAAAACCAAGCGCCCCTAGCAAAAGCTACGCTTTTACCTCAAACTTGGCCATTTTTTCATTGTTTTCATCTTACGAAGGTAAACTTGATCCCCTCGTATCTCGTATTCAGCAGACTTTCAGGATTAACACACTAGTGCAACGCAGAGTTGAATCCATTTCACAAAACAACTACAAAGGCACATTTCTTTAGAAAACATCATCTGAGGGGTGAAAATCAAGGGCGCCTTTTTCAAAAGGTGCTCCTTTTCCTCCAGAGATAGCTATTTTTGGAACTGACCAAAATATCACTTAACCTCCGACTGCAGGCTGATAGGTTATCTTCTGATCTAATGGAAACAGGCAACGGATAGTTGGACGTAACACGGACAAGCTGAATATCTTAGATTACCAAATAGAGGACATTAAAGGCCTCAAAAGCTCAAGCGCCTTTTTGAAAATGTGCTCTTTTGCTTTATTCGCAACCTCAAAATCAAGATTTAACCCTGTGTTCGCCTTCTCGTCTCGACTTCTCAGCAACTCTAATTGACGTGCTGAAGGGTGCAACGCAAAGCTGAACTGAGCGTGAAACAAACGTCAAAGGGGTCATTTGATCTGAAACCTTCGTTTAGGGCCTCATAAAGATGGGCGCCCCTAGGATAGACTGATCACTTTTGCTTGCAGTGTTAAGTCATTTTCTCGTTTCTCTCGTTTTCCGCTGTATCTCCCGTAACTCAAGCAAAACAAGTCCGTTTGACAGGCTTGATAGCTTGTTGCAAAGTTGACGTGATGCCAGACAAATGTTTGCTAGAGGTGACAAACCCTAAAAACAGGATTTGAGCCCCTAAAAGATAGGGCGCCTTTTTGAAAAGGTGCTCCCCTCTCCAGAGTCCGAAAAATTTGATGATTTTTCTTCAGATTTTCACTTTTTTCAAAACTCTCCAGTATCAGATTGATATGAAACAGACATAACCTCCATACTTAAAAAGCCCAAAATCCATCTTCTGAAATCACTTTAACAAGGTTAAGACTATATTTAGCAAAATGCCTTAGTGAAGCAAAAAAAAATGGTTTGGGTACAACAAAGTTATAGCATGAATACATAATAATTTATGAACAATACTAAAACATGAATAAATAAATCAACCTAAGGAGAAATATATCAAAAGATCAGAATGAAGGGATAAAGAAACTTATCTTTATTGAATTTTGATATAACTCTTTCTTCCATCTTTTACTCCTCTCGAGAGTGCTAAACTTAGCACAACAAAAGACAATGTGCACAACTACAAATTTCTTGAATGCATTATGCAGTTAGCATGTAGAAACAACTCTCTCCAAGAGTTCAAGGCTCTATCACAGTTCATGCAAAAGAGAATGATATCGATGTGACCAACTAATCACCATCAAAATTTCAATTCTCTTTTTATTTCAGAGTCACACATAAATCTTCACAACTAGTATGAAATAACTTGCAATGGATAAATGAAATCTTCAAAGGATCCTATGCTAGTGAACACAATTCAAGAGAAACCACCATCTCTCTTTACTAATTACAAGATCCAAATAAATGATATAACTCAGTAAACAAAGAATACTTATCTCTTTAAATATTCTGATACGCTGTAAGATATGCTGCTCTTGCGCACAAATCAACACACAACCTTCACGGCTTGATCACAGGCCCATGACTTAGAATAGAAATTCCCTAGAATCCTTCTGAGGAGAGATCTCATCCACATCCGCAAATGAAGCATGCTGATTAGGCTTGATGGGGCAATCCTTTGCATAGTGACCAAACTTGTCACAACGAAAACATTGGACTTTGGAGAGGTCCCACTTCTTCTTGAATGCGGGAGCACCATCAGCTCCTTTATCTCTATTCCTCTTGAAGTATCCTTTCTTTCCATCTTTCCCTTTCTTCTTCAAGGATTGAGCGGAAAGAACATGAATGTCTTCATTTGTAGAGTTTCGACCAATACCTCTCGCAGCCAATCTAGACTCTTCTTGAATACAGTCCGCCCTCAAATGATCAAACTTGGGAAGTTTCGATCTTGCATTGATTCCTTGAATGTAAGACTCCCAAGATGAAGGTAGACCATTAAGGGCAAGCATGGTCAAATCCTTGACATCAACAAAATGACCAATAGTAGAGAGCTGATCTCTCAATTCAGAAATCTTCATGAAGTAAGCGATGACAGATTCTCCTTCCGCCATTGAAATATACCGAACCAATTTTTTTCAATTTTTTGAATGCAATTACAAACAACATGCACCCGTTAAGGTTAGATGAAAACCCAAATGATGCGGAATGAACTCTAACCAAGAATGTACACTAGGATTCCGAGATGGGCAAGGTGTGAGCATATGGTCAGAGGGTCTCAATGCAATGCAATACTGAATAACTCTAACCAAGGATGCGCCATATGACGGCGAGCATATGGTCAGAGGATCCCAAACAACTACTATGCTGAAAGTAACTCGACGACAAGAATGTGCTTCCCAATCCAAGATGGAATTGGAGCTACCATATGACGGAGAAGCTAAATAATACAATGCAATATTCAAAGTAAGATAGGCGGCAAGCCAGCCTCTTCCACTTATCTAGCGGGTATTACAATGAAATATAAGAGAAGAAGCAAGATTGCTGACAGTACTACTGTTCAACTTACAATAATTAGAGAGTGCCTATCAACCGCATAGAATAAGAAGTCTATCACTGCTATAATGAAGTATAATGTCTCTTAGATGCTCACAATGACTTTTCTCCCCTACCCAACTCAAATGACTGATATTATGCAAACTGATATAACTGGACATGGACTGAAATTAATGAACCAGCAACACAGATCCCCACTGAAATGATCACAACTCACTCAATTCTCAACCGAAAGACCCCAAACGAAATGCATTAGCTTCCTAAGACCATGGCGCCCAAGTAAGAACCAAAAAACTGACCAAAAGACATCACATTTTTTTTAGCACGAATTTCAAGGCAGTCCCAAATGGTACAACCCTCAAGGAAGGGCGATTTGCCTTGATAAATTCAAATACTTCACCAAAAAATCTGAAAGTTAGTAGAAAGGGTCGCCCCTCATAGACAAGGAGATATATGCAATACCCAGAATGATTCTTTTTGTATTTTTTGACTTATGAGTAAAAACAACAATCAGCTATAATGAAGAGACAATTCCAGAATTTCACTAATGAGCATGAAACTGAACTACAAAGCCACACAACTGCTACAATGCAAAATCTCACTACAAAACCACTCAAACTACAACTACCTCATCACTAGTCGCTATCTCTCAAGCAGGAAGCAATGCCAAGCTAGGAGGCATACATTCCTCGAAGTAGTCCCAATACCATTCCGGCAGCATAACATTCCTGTAGACAAAAGATATCCAAGTGAGGACCCAAGGCTTCCTTTTATAATTTTGAGAAGACCCCTCCAGAAGCTTCTAGAAACCCTAATTTTCAAATTTGAAATAACCCCTTTTCCCTCCAAAGATGGCGTCCCTTTTCAAGCTTTTCACTTTTGACTTTATCCATCCCTTCATAACATAGGCGTCCACCCTCAAGCATCAATTTTGACCATAATAAATATAAATTTACCTCAATGAGGCGCCCACCCTTGAGGGCCACTTTTTAAAACAACATTAAGTTATAAGCCTAGGCCAAGGGGGGAAATATAACATTAAAATATAACATTATTTGAATAAAATGAACTTATCTCTCCAACTGCACCCCAAGGCCAAAATTGAACAATTCCAATTGAACTGACAGCTGAGGGAAGCCAACTGAACTGGAACCAACCTGTCAATTGCCAAAAATAGAATTTACTAAAAATAGTAAATTTCGGAAAGTGCTCGGAATACAAAGCAAGTCACACCACTGCGAAGCTCTCTGAAAACCCAGAAAGAATCCGCAATACAATCACCAAATCACGAGCAATAGCAACCATCAAAACATGAAACCCTAATTTCACCTTCCGAGTAGCCTACGGGTCTCCGGAATAGGCCAACGGTCAACTGAAAAGATCATGCTCGAGAAGGGGACATTACAGCCATCTTAGCATGATGAAGTTGTTGCTTTAATGCAAGTGCACGGCTTGTATTGTTGATTTCATACATCTCCTCCAAAGACTTAAACATCTCTCTTGCCGTCTTCATCTTAGAGATGATGGGAACAATATGATCCTTCACGGAATCAACTAACATCTTCTTTGCCTTAGTATCTTTCTTTTTCCATTAAATCTTCTCTTCCTCGTCAGTAGGTTCGGGGACTTTGCTCTCCACGAACTCAGCCAATTCACTTTCTTCCAAGGTGAGCATAATTTTGAATCTCCAAGATGTGAAATTAGATGCTCCCTCAATTCTATCCTCAAGCTTAAGACCGATCACCATCTTGACGAAGAGATAGAAGTAAACAACTAAAGAGTATCGCTGTAATAACAATCTGATCAAAATCTTCTTCAAACCCGTTCTGATACCATGTTAGTTTTTATGATCAGATTTAATGCATAGAAATTAATTTCAAAATCAGACACAAAGACACAGCAAATACCCTGGGAAAACCCTCCTCTTGAAGGGAAAAACCCAGCAACAAATATCTCTCTATTATATATCAATAATGGCAACAAGTCTCTTTACAATGAGGCCAATCTCAAGGCTGATATGCAGCACCTTCACAAGATGCAATGATAACAAGTAATCAGCACTTCCTTGTAACTCAGATCTGCCCTTAAGAAATTCGCTATCTACTCTTGATAATTCGCAATCTGCACTTGATTGATCTGCCCTTGAAGAATTCACACTTGGAAGAGAAGAGATGCTCGAACTTGATTGATGCACAAATGGAGTGGAATGATCTTGTATTTATACAACTTGAAGGAGAGAGGTCACACCTTTTCACGCAAGGTCGGCCATCATAAAAATATAATTTCAATTTAATAAATACAATTTACAAGGAAGGTCGGCCAAGAAGATAATTACAAAGTTGCCATGTGAAGCGCCTCTTTACATTGAATAATCACATATAAATAAGGAAGTATGAAGCCCGAAGCTGCAATTACATCAACATCCAACACATTAAATGGTTTTGAATTTTTATAAGTGGTGAAGAAGGTGCACCCCAGTCAAGTGAATTATCTGTTTGATGCCTTCTTTGACTTTGTATCCCCTTTTACATACGTGAAGTGTGACACCTTGAAGGATATGGAAGCACAAACATAGCATTGCAAATACAAATTTATATACACAATAGCTAGCAACTTAACTAATTCTACTTAGATCTTTATTTAGTAAACCCCTTCTATATACTTGAAGCATGAAACACCAAAGGATGTGGCAGCACATGACATAACAAATATGAGCTTATGTACATAATAGCTGGTAAATTGAATAGAAAGATAGGGTTGTGCTTAAAGCATACTTCTAGCCATTGGTAAGACACTTTTCTGTCGTAATGGCCTATATATTAACTGCATCTGAATTGTTTTGAATTGAGACTTCTGTTGTTTGAAGATTTTCATTTTGAGTGGTTCCTACTCATCATTATGTGTCTACCAAAATCCTAAGATACTTTGAGAATCATGATTTCATGAAGATTCAAACAGTGCTGATTCTACTTCTTAATATGTTTCCTGTTTATATTTTGCTGAACTTGAAATTTACTAGCATGTAACATGTGATCACAAATCGGGAAGCTTGGAATGACTTATCTTTTGACTACCACTATGTATCGTTTTTTTGGTAATTTGACTGTCAGTGCTTCTAGTTGGATGGCCTGTTGTGTCAGTTACTGACTTCGTAACCTGAAAATGTCTTTTACAGGTTCTAGTTCCAATTGGTTTTGGCACAGAGGAAATGGAGGCTGTCATTTTGATTGATGTTCTAAGAAGAGCGGGCTCTGATGTGACCGTGGCATCTGTGGAAACAGACCTGCAGATTGAGGCTTCAAGGAGAGTAAAGCTCGTTGCAGATAGGCCTATTTCTGCTTGCACAGAAGAAATGTTTGATCTCGTTGTTTTACCAGTATGCTTGCTGTTCATTTCTTCCATATGTCTTTTATGTAAGATTTGACTTATATACATGAATATAGGAATTAATTCATGCTTTGTAGAAAGCATAATACCTGATACATGTTTGATAGGCTGAGTGTATTGTATATCAAATATCAATATTTTTTATGGCATGACCTTTAAAATTTCTTTTTCTAAAGAAACAGGTTAATTAGATATCTTTAGCTTTCACATTTTGTGATAAGCACACTATCTGACAAATCTTCCATGGGCTCACTGCATTGTATAGCATATTCTTCTTTGTAAAATAACCTTCAAAAATTGACATCACAGAAACAGGTTAATTAGATTTCTTCAGCTATTAATCAATTATTATCGGGTAGAGTAATTTTGGTATGAAAAAAATGCGCTTTTTAAGAATTTGAGTTGATTGCCAAAACCTGACTAGATAAGAAATTATTGAGCTGTCTGAAATTTTAAACTTTTCAGGGAGGGATGCCAGGTTCTTTGAGACTTAGAGACTGTGAGATTTTAGAAAACATTACTAAAAGGCAGGCAGCAGATGGTCGACTTTACGGTGCCATATGTGCAGCACCAGCTGTTGCTCTTGAGACGTGGGGTCTATTGAAGGGATTGCGGGTAAGATTATTCAACCCTATTAGTTTTTTCTAAGATCATAAAACTTCAGTAGTCTTTTTGAAAAGTCATCTTTTACCCTATAATTTGTAAAGGGAATACAAACTCAACCGTGCTTGTTTGGATTGTTTATTATTGCTCTTTAAAAATTGGAATGAACTTTGTTGTATTTTCTTATTGCTATCACATTGGTTGGTTCTTTGGTGTCTGTAAGACATGCTTTGGAATATTGAACAACTGAGCAAGCTTCCAAAGCTTGAAAAATGTATCTATGGTTTTTTGAATAAAATGTCAGAACTTCACAATTTTGACTGCTTTCAGTTTTTTAAAACTAGGCAACTTGTCATCCATCATTCATCGAAAAACTATCTTCATCGCTAACAGTTGGATCAAGGGTTCAAAAAGATGGAATAGTTACTACAAGTCGTGGTCCAGGCACAACAATTGAGTTTGCTCTGTCATTTATTGAACAACTATATGGAAAGGAAAAAGCTGAGGAAGTTGCAAAGCCTATGGTAAGTTAATCTTGTTTTATTGTTCTCTTTCCAGTATTCATTTTGGTCAATTATGCTGATTTGTACCTAAGAATATGCCATTCATTGGCTAGTTGTAATGCAATTATGTTATTTTAGAAATAATAGTTATTGGCAATGCTAAAATAATATCAATATCCATTGGATATTGGCAGAGTAGAAAATTGAAAAGATCATGGTCTGAATTTGTGTAGGGGTTCTACGTATTGCACTAGCACATTATTTTAAACTTTGTGACATGCTACCAACTTTGTGAATTTTGTTTCTTCAATTTGAGGAATATATTTAGAATTGAGACTTGTAGAATGCTAAAAAGTAAAATTACAATAGGAACTAAGACTCATTTGGCATTCAAAAAACAATTCCATCACTTTAAGTTAGAGCAAAAAGTTGCCAAAAGCTATATTCATTATTAGGTAGAAACGTAGTAGATTAACTGAGATCTGAAGAGACACAATGCAAAAATTGTATGGGAGAGAGGAATCCAAGAACGTTTGCTTTAAGCTGAAGCAAAATCTATCATTTGGAAGGTTGATGGTGATTTCCTTCAAGCTTAATTTGTTGAGTGTATTATAGTTTCATCTGATTTCAGGTAGCTTCCACCAATGTTTAACATATATCCCAAGCACATCCTATGCTTGCTGCAATAATTCTTAAAGAAATTAGTGTTAATTTAATGGACCAGTGAAGACTTGAGCCCAGGACCTCCTGTTTGCTGCCATGATGCTGAAAACTGAGCTACCTGTCCTCCTTGTGATATGTGAATTGTTTCCACTGCCCCCCTTTCCCCCCTGCATCCCTCCCCTGCTCCCCACCTCAGGCCACACTTCTGTACTTGGGGCTCATATTTTGTCTTTGAAACCATGCTATTTTCCATAGATCAGCTAGGACTTGAACCTAGGACCTCCCGCTTGGCACTGGGGTGCTCCACCAATGAGCTATGCATCTTTATGGCTCGGAATGTGGATAGCTTTCAACAATTAGTACAAATTTCAGTTGACCACTTTAAAAGAGAATTTCTAAAAGGAGATTAAAATATAGCAATAAATATAACCGCTCATGAAGCAATCTCAGATTTACTTAAGGACTTAGAGATGGGCCATTAGGAGGAGCAATAAACCAATACGTAAGGACAGAAGGTCCAAATAGAGCAAATGAAAGAATCTGCTACCAAGATCAAGATTGGTCAGCATATGCATTGGAGGTAATGATGTAAAAACTAATACCTTTTGTCCACCATGGCAGCTATCTTCAGATAGCATACCAAAAGCTTGTTTGCAGATCTCCAAACATGGATAAAGAGGATCTTGTTGTACTCATCTGCAAAGAAGTAGATGTTTTGAATAATGTTATCCATAAGCAAGTGGTGTTGATGATGAAAGTTCCTAATCTTATTCATCATTTGTAGAGTCAGCATCTATAATAATGTAATGTCCCTTACCCGGTTTGCCCTAGAATTCGCTTGTAGATAAGGTTTAGGGGTTCCTTTTTTCAAAAGGAATGTGTTTCTCTAATGAAATATTTCTGGATTGAAATCTTCATTCACCAAAATAACATTTCCACTTACACATATAACTGTTAGCGATAATATCTAGATATCCAAAATATAAACATAATCATAAAAGCAATCATGAAGACATATGAGGAGTGTCATGGGTGGATCCGCCCTGAAGCCCTCATGTTAGGCACGGGAGGTTGTTCACCACAATCCTCCTTTACCAATGGCTTAGTACTTGCATTCTCCACTCATGGCAACACCTCGGGAGATACTCACCCTATTAGGAGAAAGGAACCATAAGGTCCTAAGTGGCCTCCAGGCCTACCACCCCTCCATGGCCGCAGCGGAATCATAAGTGGGGTTTTTAGGCACCACTCACCCATGGCTCACCCTCCCGAATAGAGGACAAGCACGGAGAAGACAATCTTTTAGCAATCAAATACATTTGCATTTATTCAAGATTTATTTCATGCCTATCATCAAATATATTTTCATTTATCAAGGGTTCTTTAAATTCATCATTTCCTAGAATAATTTTCATTATGATAAGATTAAAGAAAGCATTCTATCAGATTAGCAATTTCTATTTCTTATATTCAAAATATGCTAAATATTATTGCTAAGTGAATACATCACCTAATCGGCTGTGTCTTCCCATGACTCTTTATTCCTTAATCGCCTTCCTTCAATCTTACATTTGATTGATCATAGGATAAAAACATATATAAGTAAATATTAATCTATCCATTTTTATATTAAGATCGTAATTACTTTATAAGGCTCAATAATTGCTGCAAGCATCATTATTGTATATAATAGATATCTATTTCATAATTATATTATTATATAATTATTTCTAATTAATTTCAATCTTCCAATAATCACTAGTTATGAGCACATATATATATATTTCTCTAATAATAATATATTAATATATTTACTGCTATATTCAGAAATATCCATTTTATTTCTGTCTTTATTTCCTATTTAGATTTCTACCTTTTAAACTCCTTTAATCAGCAATATATTTCAGATTATATTTATTTTCCATTCTATTCCATTCGATGAAGATCTGCTCTTAATATTTCTGAATATCCTCCTATTGTCTCATCCACCAATGCCTTAGTCTTTCTTTCCTTTCTTCACCCACCCGATGATGTTTTTGAAGTTTCTTGAGTGTCTATTAAAATACCCCACGATTTGGTGGAAGATCACATCCTTCCCAAACCGTGGGTCTTTGAATGGTCGTGTCTTTCCTTGTGCTGACTTTTGGCTTCTGCTTTATTTGTTATTTTGACTTTTGTTATTCTTAATGCTATGCTGGCCCACCAATGCTTTTAGCTTTTGGTTTATTGATAATAACACATAGTATAATTATAATGATGTTTTAGATTACATTCATTTGTATATGTATGGATATTCATTTGTGTGTTTGTTCTTTACTACTTCATATGTCAATTATTTTTTTCTTTATATTTAATATTTGTTTATATTTGCTTATTTTATATTTAATATTTAGTCTATGAATTGGGCTAGGGTTATTTTATATTTGTTATTTATTGTAATGATATTATAATATTTATGGTAGTCATTTATGCTCATAATTATAATATTATTTTGGGTTATCATAATTGAAATGGAATTGTCATATTTATATGTATTTTCTATTTATTTGTATTTCATTGTTTCTATATTGCAGTGTTACAATTTTGGGAACATGACAGATAAAAAAAACATAATAGATGCTTTAGAGCACCCAGAAACCTGGCTAGACCATTGCAAGCAATGCCCAATTTTTTGGTAAAAGCACCATATAATAACTCCTCCTTAGTCTCTTATCCTGCATGTTTTCCTTTAGAAACCCCATGGATTACAATTTTGTGAAAGGGTTTCCAGGGAACTCTGAGCTGGAATAAATCTAAACTCCCTATCCATGTGGGTTATTCATTATCTTTGCAAAAACATTTCTTAGCAACCCCAACTTGACATGACTCTAATTTCCTTATGCCATTTTTTTGGGTTCATATTTGTTTATAGCTTATCTAAATTTATTTTGTTCAATGATGCCTCAGTATGCATTTGCTTTTGATAGTAATATGGCTAAGATGCAAGGTTCGTACCCGCAGGCCCTGAAGCTGGTTCAGGTACGCACCCGGTTCGGGTTCATCTGCGGGTACGTGCTGGGTGCGCACAGGGTGTGCACCCAGCACTGTGGGTTCGCCAGGGTGTGCACACCCGCGCCCGTCAAAACCGATGCGCACTATCGTGTTAATGGCGTCGGTTGATCCTTCCAGCTCACATTCCTTGAGAAAGTCTTAAATTGAATGTAGCTATCGGCTATTCAATTTGCCTCTTATTATTTGTATCTCATGATTTGGCCGACATGTATAATTATTTTGTGTGCTATGATTTGGCCGACATGTAAAGGTTACTTAACTTCTTGGGGCCGACATCATTTATGAGTTGTAACTGTTTTGTATCTTGGCCGACTTATGCAAATTGTAACTTATGTTTGAGGCCGACCTTGTGAGGTCTATTATGGCCATGTATTTATAAGAGACTACTTCTCTCCTTGAGTATATCCATCAAGCAAGCTCGAATTATTCCTTCATTCAAGTGCGAATTCCTTCAAGAGCAGATTGCGAATCTCTCTAAGTGCAGATTTAGATCACAAGGAAGAGCAGATTATCCCCTGTTATTGCATCTAGAGTTGATGCTGGATATTGGCCTTGTGATTGGCCTCATTGTAAAGATAATTGTTGCCATTATTATATATATACAAGAGGATCTTTGTTGCTGGGTTTTTCTCCCTCAAGTGGAGGGTTTTCCCAGGGTATCTACTGTGTTATTGTCTGATTTGAATTAATTCTCTGTGCATTAAATCTGATCTTAAGTTTTCAACATCGCACCCGGGAGAACCGGGCGAACCTTGTGACTTAGACTACAAATAATGCCCTTTAGATTACAAATAATGCAAAAAAATAAGCTGCAGGTATGGAGACCATTAAGTCCAAAACAGAAACCAATATGATTAAAAACAATTGATAAGAAGTACATAATTACCCAAGTTCTTCAAGAAAAATCATAAAATATTAAAATGAAGACGGCACTAGTGATAATTGAAAATAAAAACAGGTATCACTAATACAAACAATTATGATGAACAGTCTGACAACTACCCAAAGAAATGTATCAAAATAACATTTTCAACTTCAATTGAAATGGTTCTTACAAGAGAACTTGTTATGCATACATTCTGTAAAATATGTTCCTTTAATTCATGTAACAAATTGTGTTCTAAGTTTCATATGCCATAAAAGCCTGAAGTACTGATTTCTTGTTAGATACTAGTACAGACATCTTAAATACATCTCACCGAGAGATATTAGTCTTGAGTTATTAGCTTATTTTATTTCCTGAAGAGTCATTTTATTTTACTTTATGACTACTTAAGATATATATTATTTTATTTGCATTGTTTACTTTATTTTTATTTGAAGAATTATTCGTATTTACTTTAGATTGATCAAGTATCATACTATGAAATGATTTAGTTTTACAATTCTGTATATTTCTCTTATTTGTTTGTATATATAATACATTTATATATATATACACACACACGTACCCAAACCCCTAAAAAAAATTTTCACATACCCATGTACCGGGTTCTTGTACCCGCACCTGTCCCTGAACCCGAACTGGTAACATAGTAATATGGTAAACCAGGTCTCTACCCCAAACTATAGGCAGACTAAATCAAACTTCTTTGCTTGCAGAGATACAATGAGAAAAAGTTTCTTCTTTTTGGTTAAATCAGATATAAAATCAACATGTAATGTGTTTGGGCAGTCAGAGATACATTCAGAAAAGTGTTGTCTCCTGTTTGGTTTAGGCAGATATAGAATCAACATGTAGTGTGCTTGGTAAGTTGTTCTTCTGGTCTAATTACTAGGAGGATGCCGCTCATCTCATGTTGAACAAGGACTCTATTCTTTATATGCCAAAGGTATGTCTCTTTGAAATAGTGTCTCATTATTTTACAAATTTTCAGGAAATTGCCCTCAGCTTATTGGGATTGATATACCTCTATCCCATGTTATGATCCTAGGGTTTTATCCTTGTATTTTCAATCAGATCTGACCTGATGAATTAAAACTTAGGTCTGCAACCTAAACTGTTAGTGATATAATTGCAAGCTGAAGCTAAAACTTTCACCATTCACACAGAGGTAAAATGACAACTCAGATACCACACACTATTTGAAAATAGCCAGTAATTAACAGTCTCAAAATGCATTAAAGTCTAAGCATGAAAGTACAGAATTTATTGCTGATGGAAGAACTGTGATGAATGATGGTAATCCTTGACTGATTCAGATTTGATTTCCAAAAGTTTTTGACCTGCTGTGACTCCTGGAAGGGAAAACCAGATGCATTAGGATACAATCACCCAAATGGGATGAGAACTCACCTCCACAATGAAGGATTGAGGCATGCAATCCTCAATTTCTTGCTTCTTTGATCACAGGTCCTTATGTAGGTGGATAATCTGTGCCTAGTTCTAACTTCTAAGTCTATGAATCAACCTCCCATGTGATACTTGCAAGTGCTCCTATCTGGTGCCAATTTCCTTAGATCTGAGTCAACTGCTGCTCCCCAGTCTGGCCATTCAGGTCTCCCACGCTGTCCAGTGATGAGCTCTTGGCTGTGGCGGATTTTGTTTTAAATTTGTTTGTAAAATCGCCTCCCAAACAACCTCAACACACAGGGACTGCGGCTTGTCAAGCTTCAGGCCTCTTCACACTTGACGGGGTTTGCGTCCTAGAAGTGCAACAAAATAGTGAAATTTGTCCAAAAACTCTAGCATGCCTTCAACAACCTGAAAATTCAAATAAATGAATGCTCCAAAACAGGACACATGGCCCAGCTTAGGTGCCCAAACTGGAATTTGAATTTGAGCGTCCACTTTTAATATTTAAAATTTTAATTTAAAATTATATATTATATTTTAATATTTATTATTTACTATGTACAAAATTAGTGTTTAAAAACACTTTTGCAATTGAAGTGTTGCATGTCAGCCTCAAGGGGCAAGGGACATGACACTCCTCCCTCCTCAAGATTGCTTGTTCGCAAGTAATTTCAAACTCAAATGCTCAAAAATCTCCACCCTTTTCCAAGTGGCATCCTCGAGTGGAAAATTCTTCCACTTCACCAAATACTTTGGAATAACTTTGTTCCTTAGCCTTTTCTCCCTCATATCTATGATAGCTTCGGGCTCCAAGACCAATTTCTCTTCATCATCAAGTGGGGGCAGCTCCATCGAAGGAGTAACCTATTGTCCAAGGGCCTTCTTAAGGCATGACACATGAAAATGTTATAAATCTTGTTGTTCTCTGGAAGTTCCAGTTCATATGCAACCTTACCAATCCTCCGTATGATCTTATAAGGTCCATAAAATCATGGATTTAACTTCTTAGCATCACTTCCCTTGAAGGAAGATTGTCTACAGGGCTGTAACCTCAAAAATACCATGTCTCCCACTTCAAAAATCCTTTCAATTCAGTGGCAATTAGTGCCGGTTTTGGGACTGCTGTAGATTTTCTTTGAGTGCATTCACAATGTCTAAGCTTTGTTGAATCAAATCTCTAGCCCCCGATACTCTAATATGCAAAAGAATTAAATCCATGAATGAAATAACATCACAACCATAGAGTTCCTTGAAAGTAGTTGTTGGTAAACTAGCTAGATAAGCACAATAAAAATGTATATCATATATAAGTGGGAGTATGTAAAATGTATATAGAAGCCTTGCATATATAGGCAAGGATAAGAAGGTGAGAAGGTAGAAGTTAAACTTTGACTACCCCTTCAAATGTGCTAAACATCCAAGCTCAAGTGGCAAGTGTGTAAACATGTGTAAGGTGTGCATGCAATAGGTGTCTCAAGTGATGATGACACATGTCTCAACCACATGAGGTGAGACAAAAGCATAAAAAACCTAAGTAAACTTAAGCTAAATGTGAATTGTTCAATCCTAGAAGGGAGATGTTCTAACTAGATATGTAAATACACTATTTACACTAACATCCCCCCTTAAGTGCAACTTGGTGAGTAATGTATGCAAGGATGATGAGTCTGGGCTACTAGCCATGTTAGGTACTCATGTACAAAGTTCTCATAAGCAAAGGAGAAAATCTAGTGAGAACAAAACTTCTCTCCAAAAGAGAAATGATACACTGTAAATGTACAATTGAAGAAGATAGGTGATAGAAGGACTTACGATGACCTTGCTAGGACTACAACACAAAGTACAATACATGTTCCCCCCATAGGAGAGAAAGGAGAGAAGGTCTATGTGAACCCCCAAAAATGTGAGAAAGAATGAACTCCATGCAAATGAATGCTCCCTCTCAAAACTGAGATGAGAAGAGAAACCATGCAACCTCCCCTCAAAATGATGTTTGTAGTGCTAGTAGATGATCGACATTGGATAGTGAAGATGATCCACGATTGCTGAACAACATTTCTTTCCTTGGGAAGAAACAACACCACAAAGGTGTGCAAGATGACTTCCCATTCCAGATAGGAATATACAAGAAGAAGGATGAATGTCTTTGAATTTTGCACATGATCCAAAAAATTAAATGACGTCTTTGAATGATGTTCAATGACCTCCAAGCAAATGCTAAATTGTGACAAATATTGATATGATGATGATTGAGTCGAAGATGTGGACTCATGAATATCCACAAAATCTGCCACTATAGAAGCTGATGTAGGCAAGGCAAGAGCAGTAATGTCCAAAGAACTGATGTATGGAATGTCAATGCATGCCATATAGCTACAATCTGAATCCCATGTGAAGTCCTATTGTAAAGAATCTTTAGATGCTCTTAGTGAAGCGTCTCTAAACTCTGTAGTAGTGCAAGAATTGTCATCATAGAGAAGATCGATGTCCTCAATACTATCTTCCAAATTCACAATGTGGAACTCTACAAAAAAAGATATGTTTGGTAGAAATCCGTCCCAATGTGCTGGAAAACTTGTATCAATATCTTGGTGCAAGGAATCTTTGGAATTTCTCAAGGAAGCAACTCTAGATTTAGATATAGCAATAGGGGAGGAGATCTCAATGCATGTCAACGGACTACATTGTTCATCTCTAAACGATGGTGATGTCTCACAAGACGTCCGAGTGAGACTAGATGTTTCTACAAGTGCTAGATTAGAAGAATATAGCAAGCTGATTCCATGTGTAATGTAAAGCTGTTTTAATTGATGAAGTTTCCAAGCAAAGTGTCGAGTCATTAATTTTTTAGAACATGCATTCATCTATGGTATGCTTTTTCCTTGCACAATAATCATATTTGATTTTCCATGGATTTGGAGACATGATTATAACCAACAAAATCACAAGTAGAAGAAAATGATTAAGGGAAATGTGGAAGTGCTTAGGACACAATTCATAGAAGTGCTCAAAGGCACAACTCAAGACACCCCCCTTTGATTCAAGTTTAGATCCCCCCAAAATGATTAGTGCTGAAAAATGCTTTTAAGGGAAATGTGGAAGTGTTTGAGACACGACTCATGGAAGTGCTCAAAGGCACAACTTAAGACACCCCCCTTGATTATTACTAATTTTAGGCCCCCCAAAATGATGTACAAGAGAAATCACAATGTTTGTTAAGTTTGGATGCCAAAATTGACCATTTATAATGCATAGCGATTTTTACAAAACGTCTTATCCAAAATTTAAAATAACATGCAAATTTGAATTCTTTGCAAAATTTTACTACTTGTCAAAAACAGTTTGCAAAGTTTTGACTCTTAGGGTGCAAGTTAAGCTCCGCTGAAATTCGCTTACAAATATGACTTCAAAGGCCAAAAAATTTCATCAAAACAACACAAAATCAAAATCATCTCAATGCCAACTTTTTGGCAACAAAATCAGCTTCTCGTCAACTATTTACACTTGAAAATCTGACTCCCCGTTTGCAAGATATTTCAAAAGGAAAATGTGCTCCCCCTTATAAGCATATGAAGATAATCTTATAGTCAAATTCGACTGCTAACATAAAATGTTACAGGTTATCTAGACCTTTAGTTGTTAAATAGCTAACGACTAAAGGGTGACTTTAGATGTTTAAGGATAAAAAAATTTGACCTTTTCCTTAACATAAAAACTACAGTCACTATAAAGATAACATTTAAATATTGATTGGTTACATAAACCATTAACATAATAAAGAACACAGAATGCTAGGGTTTTCAAGCTCGCAAGAATCCCAAATCCTCCCAACAAACTAGTCAAACCTTCTCTTTCCTTCATCTTTTACACGACATAGGAATGTGGACTGTGCAGTTGTGAAGTCTTCATGTATGAGAGGAAGACCGTTGGGTATGTGAAAATCAAGTCATGGGCCTTAGATTGAGGATGGGGTCATGTGTGGAGAGTGGAGGAGCTCGAGATGTATTGAGCCCAATCTCAAAAAGTTGTTGATGGGGAGTGTGCTAGTAGGTGCCTGTTGAGGGCATTGTCGCAGAATAATCTATGAAGCACCTCAATGTTTTTGATGACTTTACTGCTTGGATCAAGGTCACTCGTCCTAGAAGATGTTGTGAATCAATACAACTACTCCCTTTTGAGCCCTCTAGCAAACCTAGATCAGCCAATGTGCAAGCCTTTGATGTAGCATGTGAAAGGGTCGTGCCAAAGAATATGCCCTTACAAACATCTTGCAAAAAAAGAGATAACAATAGATGTTGCGAGAAAGCCCAAGATGAGGGCTCAATGTGGCCTCAAGAATGCCCAAAATAGGGGGAGGATGCTAGTTGCGACAAGTTTGCTGGAGAAATTGCCTAGCAGCCAAGTCCTTCAAATCTTACAACTGCAATAAGAAGTTGATAGGCGCCCGCTTTTGCTTTGCTGTTAGGGACAACAAGAGGCCCATTAACTTGCCTCACCTTCGACGCCTTCACAATTCACATATCTAAAATGACACAATTGTTCTTGGAGTGGCTACTCGCTAGTGTGGAGGGTGTTGGGATCTGCAAGAATCATTTGCAGATTTCGCTTCTTGGAGGCAATCTTTAGGCAAAAAAAATCCTTGATGTTGTATGGTGATCAATGTTTAGGATACCAAATGTACAAGTCGATAGGCGTAAGTGTTGCTATTAGTTCTCCAAGTGTAGGCTGAGAAGGGCCAAAACAAGTGAAAGGAGATTCCTTGAAAGCCTTGAAACAAAAAACTCACGATCTCTATCATGATAAAACATTTCACAACTGGAAATCCATTGGCATTGTTGAATATGAGCCAAATCCCTATACTTGTAGGTTGCATGGCCGTTCCTGAGGAGGAGACTGCATGGAGAAGAAATTCACAGGTAGAGGATCCACTTCCTTGAATGATTATTTGGTAATGAGCCCAAGTCTTTGAGGTGTGAAGGAGTATGTGTTGCACAGGTTACAATTCCCTACGCCTCTTGAAGTCATGGAATGATGATATGCACAACTTCTTAACACAAGAATGCAGATAGTGGCAATGTGACAAAGGTTTTCCACCTATGGATAGAGTAGAGGGCCATGCAACATATGAGAATGGCCATCTGTGTAGTGGGTGAACAATGGAAAGGGCCCGCTTAGGTAGGGATATAGATTATAATATCTATGCCCACAAGATAATGGTGGCTTCCAAACCCTCAACCAGATAACAAACAAGTGAAAACTTGCAAAAACCATTGGTTTTGCCACTAACCAGGCAAAATTTTGCCCTATAAACTGCAAAATTGATTAGGAAACTTGCAAACTTTGATTTTGCAAAAAAAATTTTCCCTTTGAAACAAGAATTCCATATAGTACGAAATTATGTACAATGTATGGTCATATAGTTGTATGTTACAAGGTACAGGGGCAAAAAAATTGCAAAAAAATAAAGTTACATTTTTTGCCAAACAAATAGTATTTCTTCGTTTCTCGGGCCTTTCAAACGCAATGGTGGTGTTTGTTTGGCTCTACAACACTCCGATGATATAGCTATGTGCTGAAGTCACTTTGATGGGAGGAGAGGTACAATCATGGACAAAACATTGGTATGCAATAAGCTAAGAAAGTCGAGCAATCTCATGCAAGCATCAAACCAGTGCCTTCAACCAAAACTAGATCTTATACCGTGTTAGAAAACTTGCAAGAATCCGAAAGCACAATATAACCTTCCACTAGTGAAACACAATGAGCACAATAGAAATTC
Source organism: Sequoia sempervirens (assembly GCA_007258455.2). Taxonomy (NCBI): domain Eukaryota; kingdom Viridiplantae; phylum Streptophyta; class Pinopsida; order Cupressales; family Cupressaceae; genus Sequoia; species Sequoia sempervirens. The sequence goes on along the minus strand of VDFB02003821.1, from coordinate 59,517 downwards.
CTATCATATACAAATGAGAGTATGCAAAATATACATAGAATCCTTGCATATATAGACAAGGATGAGGAGGTGAGAAGGTAGGGGTTAAACTTTGACTACCCCTCCAAATGTGATACACATCTAAGCTCAAGTGACAAGTGTGTGAACATGTGTAAGGTTTGCATGCAATAGGTGTCTCAAGTGATGAGGACACATGTATCAACCACATGAGGTGAGACAAAAGCATAAAATACTTAAGTAAACTTATTGTAAGTGTGAATAGGTCAATCCTAGAAGAAAGATGTCCTAACTAGATATGTAAAGATTCTATTTATGCTAACATGAATCATACCTATGGACATGTGATGAGTAGAATTGTAGCAATATGCCCCAAGGTGCGGCCACCTAACCCATGCTATTTGCTACTTTGTAACATAGTTCTTCAAGTAACCCTTTATCCATTTTTTCACAATTTTCGTTTCCCCATTGGCTTGAGGATGATTGTTGGTGCTTGGGGTCAATTCCATACCTGACAATCAAAAAAGTTCTTGCCAAAACAAGTTGAATTTTTTTTGTACCTGTCAGTTATAATGTTCCTTGGCAGCCCATCAAGTCTAAAAATCTCTCATGTAAGTGAGCATATTTAATGAGTATCAATAACCACATAGATACAATCCTTACCTTGCACCTTTGGGAGTCCTGTGATGAAATCCATGGGGATACTTTCCCATTTTTAATTTGGAATGGGTGTGGGCTGCAACAAACCAGCTTGAAACACATGCTTTGTTTTGTTTTGTTGCAAACCAAACACTCCCTAACATGCCTCAATTCATCACTTTTGAGCCCTTTCCATGAAAAACGCTCCCTTACCTACTTGTATGTCTTGTAGCACCCTAGATGACTAGCAAGTGGTGGGTAGTAACATGCCCCCAAATTTTTCTCCCTCACCTTTGAATCTGGTACAAGATACACTTGATCCTTATAAAGAATGAGCTCATCAACTACTTTGTACCTATCATCTTGTAGCATTCCTTCTAAAATGTCAATAGCAAAGGTGTTCTTGGCATATTCAGCTATTATAGAAACCTTCCATTCAATAGTTATATCAGTCGAAGAACAAAAATAAGGTTTCCTAGAGAGTGCATCAGCCACCACATTATTCTTTCCACTTAACATATTCAATGTCAAAATCATAGGCTTGTAGCTTACTTACCTAGTTTCGCTACCCATCATTCAAATCCTTTTGATTGAGGAAGAATTTCAAGTTGTTATGATTCATTTTTACCACAAGATTACCACAAACCAAGTATTGGTTGAATTTGGCTAGTGCATGCATGATTGCTAACATATATTTTTCATAAATTGAGAAACTCCTCTCCATCTCCTTGAGCTTCCTATTCTCGAATGCTATTGGGTGCTTATTTTGCATCAAAACTGCTCCAATTCCTTCTTTTGAGGCATCACATTCTAAAACAAAAGTAAGTGAAAATTTTGGAACAGTAGAAAATAGGACATGAACTCATTACCTCCTTGAGCTTGTTGAAATATTTGTGTTGAATTACTCCATGAGAAGGCCCCCTTCCTTGTCAAATCTATCAATGGGGTTGCATGTTGTGAAAACCCTTTGACAAACCTCCTATAGCCCACAAATCCCTTCAAATGTGACAATGTCCTAGGCCTAGGCCACTCCCTTATTGCTTTGATATTCTTCTCATCCACGCTAACCCCTTGGGCACTAATCTTATGCCCCAAATACAATATCTTAGTCAAACCAAATTCACATTTGGATGCTTTGGCATAGAATGAATGCTGCTCTAATATTCCAAGCACCTCATTTATGTGCTTCAAGTGATCCTCCCATGTCTTATTGTAGATCAAGATATCATCAAAGAAAACCAACACAAATTTCCTCAATTGTAAGACAAATACGTGATTCATGCATGATTGAAAGGTGGTAGGTACATTACTCAACCCAAATGGCATGACCAAGAACTCATAATGCCCATAATGACACCTAGAATTTGTTTTGTGCACATCTTCATCTCTAACCTTGATTTGATGATAACCCTAACCATAGGTCAATTTTGGAGTACACCACACTGTGAAGCTCATCTATCAACTCATCGATCTTGGGTATAGGGTGGTGGTTTTTGATTGCTTTCTTGTTGAGGGCTCTATAACCAATTCACATCCTTATAGTCCCATCTTTTTTCATGACCAACACCATGGATGAAGCAAATGGGCTAGAGCTTGGTCATATTTGCCCCATGTCCAACAAATCCTTGATTGTTGTAATGTCCCCATTTTTGGGTTCTTTTGCATTGTAGTTGGCTTTGACCTTCTTGGTGTGTGTCAGCCTTATCAGAGAGGTTATTTGATGTTAACAATGAGCTTAGATGATCTAGAGGACTTAGATGGCACTTTTTGAAGTTATTTTCGGCTTCTGGTGTATTCTCCAAGATTCTTGGAGAGAGCATCTATTTATAGTAAGTCATTGGTCATGTCCAATTCTCATTATTTATCATCAGTATCACTCTAGTGCAGTCAATTTTTGATTTCGATGCTTTTTGATGGTTTCTGCAAATTGGATGTATTAATGAGCTATAATTTATTTATTTTTACTAAGGTTGCTAATTTTATTAAAATAATTTAATGGGCACCTTGGTATAATAGCTCGTTGGAATGAGAATTGAAATTTTTAAAGGTTGGATGCCAATAAAGTGATTTTTGGTGCTGAAAATGTTTAAATAATAATATAAATCACTTTTTAGAGTAATAAGGTAATTAAATAATAATACAACCATTATACCATCACTTTTTCACACCATGAGTAATAAGGCATATTTAATTTATAAAGTGATTTTATATTATTTTTCGAAAAGCTTTTGGAAATGTTATAAAAGGAGTTTTGTGAGCTCATTTGCATTATTCAGAATATTGTTAATTTCTTTTTGGAGATTTGAGCCTGTGGCCAGATTTACCATCGGATGGACGAAAATCCCGAAGGTTTCCTAATAGATGAAAACATGGAAGGTGGTGCGGTTCCAACCAGGGATTGACGGAGTGCTAAATATTTGGGATTTGGGGACAAAAACCCTCACAATCTGTTTGAGCGATTTCATCAAAAAGTCATCATTGTGCAGAAAGTCGATAATTGAATAGAAGGGTTTTATTTGCACTTTTGGAGAAGTCTTGCTAGGTAAGACAAAATTGTTCAAATTTTTGTTTTTTGTGCCATGGAGGGAAATAGTTGCAGATTTTAATCAATTTAGGCTGGGCGATATGATTCATCAAATTGGTGATTGCATGAGTTGAGGCATATTCATATACAGGTTTACAGGCGTGTTACTTTCTAAGTAGGACACTTGAGTTGTATTTGAATAGAGCGATGGAATATAAGATTCAAGGAAATTAATGTTCACCATAGCTGAGTTTAACATCTGTTAGTGCAGGTTGAAGATTTAGCAAGGGTGTTGTGGAGACGTCTAAGTTAATTGTTGTTGTCCCTTGTCACTAATTACCAGCAGTTAGATGTGAAGTTACAAGGTTATATTGCACGTTCCAAGCCGTTAAACTCCCTTTATGTTGGGCGATTAATTATATGAGGGTCCGTGCCATGTACTTTGGCCGCCAAGAGTAGGCAAGTGGGTGGATGGTTGCATACAGATAGGTCACCTGATTGGATAGTTGAAACTGTGATCAGAGAAGGTGTGAGAAGTTTATGGGATACTTTTAATGTTGGACTTGGGTTTTTGTTAATGCTGGTCGATTATTGTTCATAGTTGATGCCTATAAGAGTCAGGAGTTGCACTGTGGATGAGTCAGATGTTTACAAGATAGGCAGAAGTTCCCTATTCTGGCCTTGTGAAATTAACGACAGCAGATCCCTTAACTGACAGCCATTATATTTCCTGTAGCTGGGCATTTATAGCAGTCCATTAATGACCTGGAAGTATTGTAGACCAAAGGTGTGTATTGTTGAGGATATTCAGTGTTCATATCTTGGTGAATTGTTACAGTTGTATCTTTGCAATGCCAATTGCTACTTTTTCAGGTTGGGTCTGAAATATCTTTATTTCTGTGCATTTGTAGCAAGCTGTAGTATTAATTCCTGATGGTTATTGTTGCTATGGTTTAATGTATGCCAACTGTTTGACATATTGACTTAATGCCTCAATGGAATTTCATGAAGTTAATATGATTTGATAAATTGAAAGCATTCTCCAAGTGGCATCTTAACAAACAAACTGAAAATAAATCAATGGCATTCAATCTGTTTGACAAAATGTTTATTTGAAAATCATTGGGAAGTATTGCAAAAAATTTGGAAAGAAACAGGGGTGGTATCTTACAATTTCCTTCTCAATCTCCTCCTTGTATCTCCGAGTGTGATGATAAGGAGTAGTGATGACAGGTTTGCTCCTTCCTCAAGCTCAATCACATGTTGAAAGCCCCTATCCGGTGGTAAACTTGGAGGAATTTCACTGAACACCTTGCTATGTTTATCCAGGATGGACTGAATGTCAACATGATAAGACCTCTCATCCTTGGATGGGCCAATATCTATAATTAAACACTTTGCTTCCCAAGTTACTTAATCCCTACGAAAAGCCCTCTCCATTCTCTTAGCTGAAACAACCATGGGACCCTCATTGAATAGGCCGCAAAGGACTACCTCCTTCCCAAGTGAGTGCAACCATTGCACTCCCAAGACCAAATCCATCTCACCAATGCCGACCACATAGAAATCATCTAGCATCTTGTGCCCTCCTAGAGTCAACTCCATATGTTGAATTATTTGTTTGCATGGAATAGTAAACCCCTCAGCCATTGCCACATTAAATCTCTCAAATTCTTCTGTCCTCAAATCCAACTTAGCTACCAAACCCTCATCAATGAAGTTGTGGGTTGCTGACTCTATTAATCAAAACTATCACCCTACAACCCTGTAAAACTCCTCTAACTCGAAGAGGGTGATATCTAGGTGCTCCTGAAAGTGCTTCAAGTGTGCCTCCTGAAGCATCGCTTCCTACCTTCTCATGTTCAATCTCATCCAAGACAATTTCAGGCTTGGGTTCCTCAACCTCTAAATCATCATCAGATACTACCTCATTGAAATGTACTTGTCCCTTTTCCAAGCATCTATGTCTTGGCTCCCATGGCTCTCTACATGTGAAACACTACTACTTCCTTCGAAGCTCATTCTTAGATTCTTCCATCTTGCTTGGTTTAGGAGGTAGTACCTTAGGTTGCGAAAAATCCTTATGGAAGGGTCTCCTATGCTGCCCCGATGGTGCATTCCTAGAATAGGACCCAGTTTTATGTTTATGCATTAGCCTCCCGTGTGATACTTGCAAGTGCTCCTATCTGGGGCCAATTTCCTTAGACCTAAATCAACTGCTGCTCCTCAGTTTGGCTGCCTAGGTCTCCCACACCATCTAGTGATGAGCTCTTGACTATGGCAGATTTTGTTTTAAATCTGTTTGTGAAATCGCCTCCAAACAACCTCAGTGCACAGGGATTGTGGCTTGTCAAACTTCAGGCCTTTTAACACTCGATAGGGTTTGCATTCTAGAAGTGCTACAAATTGGTGAAATCTGTCTGAAAACCCTAGCATGCCTTCAGTGACCTGAAAATGCAAATAAATAGATGCTTAAAAATAGGGCATGTGGCCCAGCTTAGGCGACCAAACTGCATTTTAAATTTGAGCACCCACTTTTAATATTTAGAATTTTAAATTTGAAGTATATTTTATATTTAATATTTATTATTTACTAAGTACAAAATTAGTGTTTGAAAACACTTTTGCAATTGAAGTGTTGCATGTCGGCCTCAGGGGGCAAGGGACATGACATCCTGAGGCATCACTATGCAAGAATGCATTTTGCAATAGTGGCAGTGCTATGCAAGAATGCATTTTGCAATAGTGGCATTGTTAAGACGAGTGCCTTTTGCAATAGTGGTAAAACATTACTATTCAAATAGGATTGGTATCTCTCTTGATCCTTGAGCATCACTATGACAAGAATGCCTTTTGCAGCAATGGCATAAAATAGCTATGCATTGCTATAGTAGCTGTGTGAAAAATTGTGATAAAGGTGATAACAAGGACTCTCAGAATAAAAACTGAAGAAGATGAAAAATTTGAACTTGCATTTTCAATTTAAGGGGAAAAGATGAAGGAAAGATAAACTTAGTCAGTGCAAGCAAATGTTGATTCAAAATAGGGAGAACAGTGGTTGTACAACAAAGATGCACATATGACTATATGTACTGTTAAAAGTATTTTTCATCAAATCTTTCTTTGTTCATGAATCATTTTCTGCTGCATTTTCTGAAGATAATGCTTAGCAGAATTTTATTTATTCTGTGTACAGTTATTGTTCAGATCTCATGATATATTTGTTTTCCACTCAGTTTTTTCTTTTGTTTATGCATTCAGGTCATGCGCACCAGAGATGGAAGCCAAGTAGCCAAACAGGAATACAATCCAGTGGAGTGGTCATTTGCAAAAACTCCTGTGGTAATAAACTATGTTTTGTATTTATGAAAATTATTCTAGCTTCAATTTACTCACAAACATTTTACCTGAGATATCATTACCTATGGCCAGGTCTAAACTATTCAAATAGAAAATTTTCAGTTTAGATATAATACAAGTAGCTTGTTTAAATGATCCAAAATATACATTTGAAGGGTTTTTGGTAAACATGGACCTTATTTGATTGACGCTGAATGTTGTGATTTTCTTGACATTTTCTTTGGTTGAATGCTCAAGCAAGGTGAAATAAATATTGTAGTAATCAGTTTTGCAAGTCTCTTGCCAATTGTAACGCCTCATAACTTGTTAACTTACAGGGTGCAAGTAAAGTTAGGGAGTGGATCCCTGGTTTCCAAGAAATTGAGAAATGTCTTCTAATGCTTGTGATGGCTTAGTTTCTTACACTTTCTTTGGAGGAGCATCTGAAGTATGCAATAGGCTTAGCTTGAATGAGTAAGTTGTTCACTTACCTGTTTGGGTAAGGTTAAACTAGGTGTTTCAAGGAGGAGGAAGAAAGCTGTGTGGTAAGAAGCAGTCATTCTTCAGAGTGACTGTTCTTGTTTCCTGCCCATTGTTGCCATTAGTACTAGTTATATTTTTGTAAGAGTTTTAACTCAAATTTATTTGTTTTGGTTCCCCTTTGGGAAAAGGTAAACAAAGAAGTTGAAATGATGACTAAAGACTAGGAGGAAGTGCATGTTGTGCCTGCTGGCTTTATGTTGGTGTTAGTTGCAAGGTGATGCTGCCTTTTCTAAAGTATGTAAGTAGGTTTTGCTATGTTCTGTGGTACTGAAGAAGTGGGTGTCACTACACTTGTCTGCATTGTTGGCTAAAAGGGTGTCTAGATTTTGCAGATTAGTGGCATGAAGGAGTGAGTTCACTGCGCTTCTTGTGGAAGGTTGTTGGACTCCTCTATCTTTGTATTGGAAAGTAATGGGGAGTTGTTCTCTGCTAACAAATGGTAATGGGCAGTTGTTCTATACTAGAAAATAGTGGAAAAGGAGTAGGTTAGTTAGTCTCCACCATCTAAAAGAAGAGATGGTTGGCTAGGCTTGGTTAGCAGTATCTTCCTCTCCAAGTATGAGGAAGTAATATGGGTATGCCATATATAAAGAAAGAACTGTTAGCTTCACTGTTTGGAGCATGTCAAATTTCACAGGGGATGTGCTGACTACACATTGTGACACACCTTCACATCCATCATTGAACTCCTTCACACCTTTATGAATCAAGAGTTAGTCACTCGAGCTCCACCTCTTTAGAACCAGCCTAGCCAGGCCTCCCTTCTCTAACAATGTCACACAACCAATATGGTAGACACTTCTTTAAACACTGCTTGAGCAGAGCAATGCCCCCAGTGTACTTAGTGACCCTACAAGGGCAAGCAACCCACTTCTTCCCCAACATAAATAGTCATGATATACTATCAACTAGAAGAACTTTGAAATTTGAGACCTACTTCTTGTCCAAATTTTGTAAAGTAGTAGGTTGTAGTTGTCAATAAATAAATGAATGAATAAGTTAATATGTAATTAGTCCTCAACAGTTGGTTGACAATTGGTAGTTACCAACGATTGGTGTTCTCAACCAACGTCGGCTTGCTATATATTTCTTTATTGTACTCATAATCAGGGACCACGTGCATGTATCTTGTAACTATTGAACATCTGTTGAATGAATGAATACAAAGACATATCTTCCTGAAACATTGCTATGAGTAATTGTTATTTTCTGGTATTATTTTATTTTTGTTTACTCTCTGTTATGGCGAAGACAAGAAGAAATTCACAACATATAGAGCAACATCATATGGCTTAGGAGATGCTTGAGCATACGGACATGTTTCATCCTATGCACAGTATGGCCTGACATCGTACAGACTTGCATGGGCACCAATCGTACGACATACCATTGTACGGTGCAAAGAAAATCTTATTAGTGTATGTGAGGAAGTTAATGATGTACGGCTCGGGTAGAATTTAGTCTATTTCCACATCGTATGGCCAAGGGGTTTCCACATAGTATGATCAAGGGTGTTCCACACTGTACGACATACAAACGAGAAAAATTGCAGCGTACTACTTGATAAGATTGAACACAATACGATGGGAAAAACAATTTCACATCGTACGACTAGGAAAGGGGTACACCATACGGTCTACAAACAGACAACTTACGAACAGTGTGAGAGTTTAGGAATCATATGGCAATTTCAATTGGCAAAGCAAAATAAGTTTTCTAGTCACCAACCTTCATTTTTCTCCTACACAGTATGGCTAGCAACATTGGTAGACAGTTATTATAACTGTCTTTGGAGAAGGTATCGTCCATTTAAATTTAATTGTGAACTTCAGGAAGCATATTTCAAAATAATTTTTGCAGAGATGGATGCCAGGAACAACAAAGGAAAGAGGGTATTGTTGCATTACAGACCATGAATTGCCACAGGAAAAACTAGCAAAGGGAAGGAGGATGAGACGGTAGTGGATGCAATGACGTGGGATAGTCTCATTGACAGTGAGTGTCTAACATGGTGGTAGAACAACCAAAACAATCATGTGCAGAAGGTGGCATTGAAACATGCACAGGTAGATAAAGTTGTACAACTTCCATTTTCTAATTCTCGAGAATTTGAGCCTTATCTAAAGACAATGGTGACAAGCTACAATAAGTAGTCCCAAAAATCTGTAATTGATTATAGAGGTTGCCAGGTGAGTATTTCATTTTGGCCAACAGATTTTAGTAGGTTGTTCAACATACCTTCCACAGGCACAAGTGTGTGCAAGCCCATAGGGAAGATCACTCTACAACATAAAGAGTCATCCCTTTGTAGAATATGTCGACTAGACTTGACACAACAGGAAAAAGATAGTATATGGAATGTGGGGATAGGGGCTTACGGATTTGTTTTGGCTTGGTAGAATGGAAGTGTATTATAGATTTAATCAAATGCTGACTAACAAGTGCTAGTTGAGCATTAGATGTAGCCATATGGATGATCGATTATATGATTGGCTTGAGTATGTGCAAGGTATACAACTAGGCGAGAATGTTGTTAGAAATAATCAGAGAGTTCCTTGCACAAAAACACAAGGCATTCTACATGATGCAACACATTGCTCTCTTCCTCAACACCATTCATACTTAGGTTCTTGTCAAGAAATGGGATAAGTTTTAGCTTGTATCATAGCTAGATCCTTCATGGCCAACAACATTCTACTCGACGACCCTCGATATGCAGGCACTTGGGGGAGAAGAGATATCACAATCAATAAGGAAGAAAAGAAAGTAAAGGATGTGTTTGGCGATGGGGCAGACAATGCTAAAGACTACGAGCCTATAGAATTATCATCCTCTACATCGGCCACTATATCAATAGAGGTATCACTCATTGTTGATGCATAGTCCTTACAAGAGATGGAGATAGATGAGGCATTCCCCGTTAGTGAGACTACTATAGCAATGCCAGCTACACTGCCAGTCACACCACTAGTCTCATTGCCAATAGTGCCAAACATACCGTCGGTCACATCGCCAGTCTCACTACTAGCAGTGCCAGCCATACTGCTAGTTACATTGCCAACCCCATTGCCGATAATGCCAGCCGTATTGCTAGTTACACTACCATCACTGTCAGTTCCATTGCCAACTACGTTGCCAGTTACATTGTCGGCATGATCCACTCTACCCACTAAGGTCACCATACCAATGGAAGGAACTTTGCCTGGGAACATCACTTTGCTGACAAATGCCACACAAATTGATTGTTGGTTAGACTTACTTGGGCTTTCAATGCAGGTGCCAAATTTTCCCTCACTGAGTTATCCAAGAGTCACGGTTGAGGGACTCGAGCAGCAGAAGACTGATTAGTCAATCATGGTTGTCAATAGTGTGTAGCTTGGCCCTTCACAAGCAAACCCATTGAATGTTGCACACTCTTAGGAGATTGGGAGACCCTCTTAGGTATCACAACCACCTTCGGTTGCATAGGAATTGCCATGGACCAACCCATCGGGTGAGGATTAGGAAGAGGAGTCAAGTGACTCAGAGGGGATAATCATTGAGATCGCTAAGCCTGATGAGACAAACCCACTTGGCACGGTCCAAAGATATATACAGGATCTATAGTCTATGGCCATGGTAATGTAGGAGGTTGGGGACATCTCTAGGCGACTGGACATAGGGCATTCTTTGCTGGTGGCAAAAGAAGCCTAACGTATTTTGACATTTGTGCAGAGTGTAAAGGGGAGTTTACTCGATGCTTCACTTCTCGCTAGGCCTTCATTAGGGAGGAGAGTTGGTAGAGTGATTTCAACTTTGTTTGGCATAGAGACCTTTTTCAGAGATTTGTTTTATAGGCTGAAGTGTTAGATAGTCTCCATTGACAAGCTCTCACAGCATAAGGATGAGGCCCTCAAGATGGTGTAGACAGTACACACTAAGTTGGCCGAATGTACATGGAAGTTTCAAACAAAATTGGCTCAGCAAGTTGAGCTCACTGTAGAAGAATGGGCTAGAGTGACTACCGCAAAGGCCATGTTGGTAGAGAAGTGAGCTCGAGTTAACCAAACATCAACTGATGGAAGCTGCACAAATGGTCAAGGCAATGAGGGAGCGAGAATTGGTAGTAGAGCACCATTTGAACCTGCATGTAGAGGAGGTCCATAGGCTTTGACAACTTTGATCCTCGACGTCCACTCCCACATCTTCTGTGCATCTAGGGACATCTTCTCATCCCACTTCTCAATAGTTTTGGTTTGGGGTTGTTCAACTCCCATTTTTGTTAATTGTCATTTGGAAGACGACTTTCTTTTTGGGGGGTTGATGTAGATGTCAATAAATAAATAAATAAATAAGTTAAAATGTAATTGGTCCTTGACAGTTGGTTGTCAGTTGGTAGTTACCCGTGGTTGGCATTCTCAACCAACGTCGGCTTGCTATATATTTCTTTATTGTACTCATAGTTGGGACCGCATGCATGTATCCTGTTACTATTGAACATTTGTTGAATGAATGAGTACAAAGACATATCTTCTTGAAACATTGCTACGAGTAATTGTTATTTTTTGGTATTATGTTATTTACGTTTACTTTGTTAATCATTCAAGTAGAATTACCAAGTAAACATAGGTTTGCTGCACTCCACTAACTAATGCATTTAAGGAATTAGTTCACTTCACTTCTTGGAGTTCTTGGGCTAAAGGAGTGGTTCACTACCATCTCTAACTTTGTTGTGGGTTTAGGTGGTTTATTGCACTTCCCCAAGGTTGGTTATTAGACAAAGGAGTTGGTGCATTGTACTTCTTTGTTGGTAATGAATGAGTTGGGTGCTTGTGCTCTTTAAAGGAGTTGTTTTGCTATTCTCCTAGGAATGATGGGCTATAGGAGTAGGCTCACTGTGCTCTACTGGAGAATAAGTAGTGGGTTTGTTGTACTCTCCTAGACTTGAAATAGAGGATTAAAGTTTCGTCCTTGGTGTTCAAGGGGCTTGATTGGAGTTGGTTTGTTGAAGTGTGGGGTGTCTAGGAGTGGCATGGCAGTCCTTTGGTGGACCCATTCTATATGTAAATGGGGATTTTTTGTACTTTGTATGACATATATAAAGAATGAAGGTTTCATTTGGCTCGGTTCATTGGTTGTCAACTCCTTGGTTCACTAGTGTGGTTGTTAAAGAGGCATGTTTGCTTGGCTTGATTAAATATTTGTGCCTTCACTTTACTCAAAGACTAGTGGTTGGCACTATGCAAGACTTTGGTGTTTGAAGGAGTTGGGTATCTATGCTTATGGAATAAAGGGAGTGTTTGGGTTCACCTTTCTTATGGGGGTGATGGAGTGGATTGGTAGGGCTTTCTTGGGCTCAAGTGTTTTGGTTAAGGGTGAGACTATGGGTGGTTGGGTGCCTCTATCCATGGAATAGAGTATTATAGCTCTGCACATTGTAAGATAAGTGACTTGTTGATCTGTACACAATCAATGCCATAGATCAAATGGAAGTTTGTCCCATCATGTAATGGGGAAATAGTATTGATTTTAGAGCCAATGAATGTTGCATAGTACACCTATGACTCGCTGAATTGATAATAATTAGTCATTGATGTATTTTCCTTAGAGTCAATTTGCTTTAATATAAGATCTGATCTAGTACTTATGCCTCACATAAGGGGCCTAACAATGTTAGGCCTGGGAAAATCTTGGTTGTCTGCTATTTGTAAGATACTACCTGAGGTAAACTTCCCTCTATTAAGGCCTCCCAGGCATCACTAGGTGCCTTATATACTCTCTGGCTAAGATGACACTCACATATTGCCAAGTCTTACTTAGACCTATTGATTTGGGAATATTAGACAAGCTATCAACGAGCATGGTACATATGGGATCCACCTGATCTTTTACTACTTTTTGATGTATCGATGATGCAAAAACACCATTTATGCTGCATGCTTGGTTATTGACACAGAGAAATATGACCTAATTTTAAAGATTTTGTTTTAGACGTTATACAACATTCAATGCCAGTGATTACTCTTGAACTAAAAAAGTTGGGAAGAGCTTGAGTGTGAAATATGTTTGAACCCTTACAATAAAATCTAAGATTTACCTTGAAGTACGTTCAAATGTATGAAGATTATCCATTGTAAATTTAGTAGCTTCAGTCCTAATCCCCTATTGGGTGATGGTAAATCAGAAAGGGAAATGGTTGACCTTATGTGTAAGTATATTGTTGAGTATGAGATATGTGCCTTGTTAAGTTGTGAAAGTCGTTGCAAGAGACTATTTATTGTGTCTAAATCTTGTTCAGAGGGAAATTTATGAAGGGATAGATCTGTTCTTGGGTATGCCAAGTGGCATGTTCTTATTCTAACGTACAAGACAAACAAAATGAAGTCACCCTTGGACTGATTTTGAGACTATATGGAAATCTATCCAACATGCAATTGGAGTAACTTGAACATAGATTGAGGATTCAACTTCAAGTTGAAGAATATGCAAAAAATTCCAGGTGGCAAGCATCTATAGATTCTATACTAAATTCCATCAAATAAATGGGTTCTGAATTGATAAGTAGGGTTCTAAATTGTCAAATAGATGTTGAATGATACAATTAAAAAATGAAGCATAGTGTTGTGCCCAATCAAAAATTTTGCTTCATTAAGGCATTTTGTAAAGAGTGGTCAAAGTCTTGTAAAAATGTTCATCAAAAGTCAAAATTTCTAAAAATAGAAAGTTTCTAAAAATAGACTTGATTCAGGGTTTTTGGGTTTGTTGTCAAATGGATGTTGACAAAACTTACTAAAAATAGAATCTTTGTTTTGAGGGCTCTAACTGATTCTGACTGGTTGAAAGTACTTCCCAATTAGGTTGGTCTAGTCAGAATCGTCAAAAGGTCGGGATTTCTTTGGTGGGTTAATTCTGCTTTTTTAGAAGGCGAAGCACGAGCTCCAAGTTTATCAATGGAGGATTATTTGCTGCCAGGTATCAGATTCAAAGTCTCAAATGTTGTGAAGGCAACTTTAAACTATCAATGATCAAGAAAAGGTGAAGTTCATGTGAAATGGAGGCAAATCTGAAAATGGTGAAATTTATGAAAAAATTCTAACTTTGGCATGCCTAGGTGCCCCTGTCCAGAAAGGGCGCCTAGCATCTCATGCCTTAGTCAAATTTTTCCCTTTTTCAGAAAACATGCAATTTTCTCATCAGCTCAATTCAGTTATGCAGAGAAGTAGTCAAAAGCAGTTTTCAGGGTTGGGAAAAGCAGGAGATCATCTTAGTTATGATCAGGCTTGCCTAATTGACTGCCTTTTAGTCTCTGTTATTCACGGGCTGGAAGGAAACGATGCTTAAAATTGGGGTCAGTGGCTTCCGGCGGAAACATGCAAAGTAAAAATTTGAAAAACATCAAAATTTGGCTAAGGCATGGGATGTTGGGTGCCCCTGTTAGCCAGGGGCACTTGGGTTTTAATGCCTTAGAATTTTTTCGACCCCGACACGCCTTCTTTCCAGTTCAACCTCCGTTGGTAGTTTCGACAGTTCGCAAACTCAATCAGATAATGTCGGACGCTAGTATGGAGGCTGTAGATCACTTCAACAATGGTCAAACATGAGATTGCCATGGTCAAATAGATTTTATCGGTTGGCAATACCAGATTGCTGGCTCGTTGAAGTCGGAGGCAAGCCTTACTGGAAGCAGAAGCAAGCGAAAGTTGAAAAATGAAGAAAAAAATGGCTAACTCTGGCAATGCTAGGCATCCCTATCCAGTCAAGGCACCTAGCATCTCATGCCTTAGTGATTTTTCAGCTTTTGTTGTTCGTTGTTCAAGGACACATCCCCACGCTTGTGCTTTTTTGCCCTACAAAGGAGGAATTCATCATTGGACATGCAAATGGACTTAGATTTTTGCAAACAAAGTTTCTATCTTCATGGATAGACTTCAAAATTTTAGCGCTTTGCAAAGAAAGCGCTTTTTCGTTTCCAAGCTCTATTTAAGAAGGCTTTTGGCATTCATTCTTCATTTTTGTAGATTGGCATCCAGAGGAAGAAAGATAGAATTTTCTTCTCATCAAGATTTGGAGACTCAAACGGGGTGCTTTTTCAATGTTCTTCGTGGATTCGGGATTGGGAAGGACAGAGGCACGCTTTTTCATGGTCCAATCTTCTAGGGCATCACATTTCAAAAATAGGGGGTCAACTTTTTTAGTTTTCGTCAATTTGGGTCCACCTACTTTTTGCTCCTCTTGAAGATTGGGAAATTTTATATTTCCAAAAAATCCGCTTTTTCAGGAAGCCCTTAACTTTTTTGAAATCTAATGAACTGGGTCTCTTCAGAACGTGATTGTCTACAAAACCCAGACCTTAGCTTTTTTCCAGGAATCTTCTTTTTGAAGAGAAACGAGTCACCTTTTTTGGGGCAGCGAAGATTTCCAAGAATAGAACTAAAAGCAGCAATTAACTCAATGCCTTTTCCGAGTTTAACTTGCTATTCTTGTTTCATGCTTATCTATTCTTTGTGAAATTGAAAAATAAAATGTATAGTTGGAACTTTCCCTGCTTTTAAATCAGTTAACTAATGTTGTGTTAGTTTTAGAAATAAAGCTTGCAAGTTGGCAAGTCTAGTTAGTTTAAAGCAAGGAGATTTTAGGGTTACCTACTCCTTGTTTGTGTATAAATAAGGGCAGCCTTGCCCATTATTTTCTTAACTGTTATTGTGATAACAAATTGCTGAGTCTACTTTTGCTGCAACTTTGTTATTCAGCGTCCGTTCACTTTGTGTAAGAGCAAGTTTGCAAGCTTACCTTTTCTGTAAATCATTGTTCAGTTAATGTTCAATTTGTGTCAAGTGTAATCTAGTGTTTGATTGCTAATTTGTAAGCCTGTCTTTGCTATAAATCTGCTGTCCCAGAAGTGTAATTGCTGTTGAAAATTTGAAGGAAATCTCATGCCTACTTTGCTTTGATCTATTGTCTCAATCTCTCTCAGTATTTTGTCTTATGTGTTTTGCTTGCATAATCTTTATTTCAGCTTACATCTTATAAGTACAATGAGTCTTTAGGTGTGATCTGGAAGTAAGTTTATTTAACCATTTGTGTTAATCAAATCATTCCTCGTTTACTTCTAACTCTCAAGCTCTGAATTTACTTGAGTTGTTAGAAGCGTCTTTAGTTTAGGCCTAGTTGTAGTTGAAGTTCTAGAAAAGAGAAAGCCTCAACTACGACGCAAAGAGTTTTATAACCTTGTGCTCTTAGCTGAGAATAAAAAAAACGACTGGCAATAGTTTAGTATTCTTTTTTTAAGCATCATTAGTGAAGAGGGAGCTTCCCCTCCTAATTTGAAGAGCAGTTCAATTGTGCATAGTTGTCTGTTTCTAATCGGCATTCTAGAGATGCGAATTGAAATGCCAAGTGCCAACACATAGAATCAAAATCACGAAAAGCACACAATTAATCGGGAGAATTGCGAATTGGTGGTTTAGATATTTTGACCTACAAAATCACATTTTTCTAATAAAATCAGGGTCAATGGCTGTTGACCGATTTTTTCCTGAGTAAATGCGTTTAAATTGTGTTCAAATTGTTTTTAAATTGCATATGGCATTTTTCTGCAATTTTCAATGCTGTTTCAAAATTTTTTATTATTATCAGTGTTTGCAATACCTATTGTTATTTGGTGGGATGGATTTGGCATTGTTATTTTCGAGTTTCGAAGGCATTTTGTATCATGTCGTGGGTTAGGGCAGATATTGGTGTCGACGAAATACTTATTTGTTTCTTTCTGACTTAGGTTGCGACCATTGTTTCTCTATGATATTTCATGTATTCCAGCTTCTGCTTTACCATCTTTATACAAATGCTGTATGGAATTGCACAGATTTATATTTAGGTTGCCCTCACACTACTAGCAAGGATGTGGCATTTAGACAAGCATCCACCTACAATTTAATTCAAGCTTTCTTTCAGTAAAACTCGTGTTATTCCAATTCACAAATTTCTATGGTTTCTATTCTGTAATGACTTACTGTTTGTCTAGGATTTAGCATTCCAAAATTATTTAATGATATTTTAAAATTTAATTATTATGTAATTTTCTTATTGAGGAGGACAAAATTAGAGCTACATTCGATATTGCTTGGAGAGTCTACCATATTTTGAAAGGAAGAAAATGTTATCTTGAATAATAAAAATTATGATGTCTACGATGTTACCCGAAGGCTACTGAAAGTCTGTTCTTTAGATTTTAACCTTACAAGTAGATCATACAAATTGTTTGCACAAGAAGCAAAGCTTTAACATATATGGTTGCAGGCTCTTCTTAGCTTATTTCAATAGCTCTATCTAATGTATAGGCATGGCCTTATTTATATTTTCTCTGTACTCTTTCTTCTTGCAACACTACTTGAAATAATCAACAGATTAAATGCATCTAACAGCTGCTTGTATCCACTGTTTGGTTAAATTTGCACTTCTTTTACCAGAGAAGAGCCTTCAGTGAGATTAGAAGGTTGAATAGAGCAAAGGTCTGAAATTGTATTGCTTGCTCCATTGTTGGTTGAGATACTAGTAATATCTTTTAAAACTTTGTGGTTGTTTTATTTAGCACTAGTGAAATAGTAGCCAACACTTGCTCTCCAATAAATATTCTAAGCATAATATGAACCTGTGGATGATAGCTAGATTCGTAGAGATAAGATCAGTGATAGTCTCAACTGGTTGTGGAGAGACTTCTTCAGTTTGGCATACAATGAAGTTATCTTCACTATTAGAAGATGGTTAAATGAAGTTATCTTCAGTATTAGTCACTTTGAAGAATGTTTTTTCCATTGCATTGCTGCACCTTGTGATAGTTTGCATATTTCTCTGCTGCTTTGCCTGTTATCAATTAAACTTTGACTGGACAAGTTGTCTTATTATGGCCATCCCATAACAAGCAAATTCGGGCACAAAAATGACGAAAAATCATGATTGAAAATCAGATGGCACAAATACAAAACAAATGAAATTCATAGAGAATGCTTGGGCTAGACCTTTGGAAATGTGTTTAAAACCCTAGCTAGTCAAAAATCACAGGCCAAAGTCAAAAATCATTAGAACCCATGACTACACATGATTTCAGCATTTCTACTGCAGATTTTTTGTAATTATGCAGGAAATTTTGGGTAAAATAACATTGACTGTGATTTACTTTAAAAATTGCAATTTTTTGTGGGGAAAAGATTGCAAAAGCTGGTGATCTGCAATTTCTATGATTAATCATGATTTTTTCACAATTTCTGCTTCTATGATTTAAACACTAAAATTAATGCCTCTAAGAAGTGGTGATAGACAAGAAGTTTCAAATCTTTAATCCACAAAGCAAACCAAGCAATCTCCACTCAAATCCAATCTTGTAAGTTCAACAAATTTTTTCCAATATTCTAAGCAAGCAACAGCTTCAAGAAAACATTCCTTCCAAATTTTCGCTGTCTTGCAATTCTCACTCAAGTGAAACTTGTATAATGAAAAGATAGATGAAAATCAAAACACTTTTGTATATAAGGTCTTAAAACAAAAGCCATCTTTTCCTTTTCCCACCCAAAACTAGATATTTCCAAAGAGCTATTTTTCAACTTAATATGCAATATTTCCTCTAAGTTACTTCACTTGCCTAATAAGCCATTTTTACTTTTTAAATAAGCCAAAAACAGAACAGCATTTTGAAAATCCTATTTAATCATTTGCACATATCAAGAAAAATGCACAAACAAAACTAATGAAAATCACCCAAGAAAAATGCATTTACAGGTCTCACACAGGGGATCTAGAATTGTAATCAATTTGGATATTGGTTTTTTGTTGTTTCAACATCACTTCCTATTACTCTACACAGAGTTGGACAGGTTGACAATGCCAAACAAACCATGTGAGTAATCCAATTAATCACCATTGGGATTTTACTTGTATCTATACACTTCCATCAAATATTACACAAAGAAAATTGATTATGATTTATCTTAAAACCCATTAGAACCCATGACTACACATGATTTCAGTGTTTTTATCACAGATTTTCCATGATTATGCAGGAAATTTTCAGTAAAAGAACATTGACTATGATTGTGTTTTATTTTTATTTTTAAATTGTAGTTTTTTGGGGGAAAAGATTGCAAAAGCCAGTGATTTGTGTTTACTGCTCTATCTGATAAATTAAATACGTGAATTAATGGAGATGAAAATGTATACCAGATACATGCGTAAAATATATCTTTATTCGCACATCAAATTATTATAGAAGAATACCAGAGATGTGTTGTGACCTTTTCACACATCGCCCCATTCAAAATGGGGACCCCTAATTTTCACTCTATTATGGTCTTTTGGCTTTGGTTTCTCTCTCTCTCTCTCTCTCTCTCTCTGTCTCTTTTCTCTGGTTTGCCTTTCGGGGGACGTACCCGCCATTGAGCTTAAACGTCAAAATTTGGCTAAGTTGGAGAATTAGGGTTTGGAACTTTCCCGCCAATCTGAAGTCAAATGAAGTGAATATATTGAAAACAGAGACTAATATTGATGTCAGCATGCTTTCAGCAAGTTTCCACTAAAGTTTCATTAGATTCTGACTACTTACTATTTTTAGTAAGTGTGCAATTTAGGGCGTTCCATCAACATTTTTGAAGTTTCAACAGTCACACCACATCCAGAGCACATCAGGCTGCTCATTGGCAAAATTTGAGCTGAAACGGGCAACTTACTATTTTTAGCAGTCCAACTTCCAGAGTAGATTTCGGGGTTTATATGCAGAGCTTTTCAGTGCATGTTTGGAGATTCCTTCTGGGTTTTCGGAGACCTTCGCGATGGTATAACATGCAAAGTGAGATAATGAATTTCAGAATTCAGTCTTCTGAGGCTATTTTTAGGGTTTGCATGTCAGGGTTTTCTTTGCATGTCTGATGATTCCTTGTGGGTTTTTTGAGAGCTTCGCGATGATGTGACATGCAAAGCAAGATAATCACTTATTCAAGAACTTACTATTTTTAGCAGATGCATTCCGACAGCCACCTCCCAGCATTTTAGAATCACGAACTGATCGCAATGCAACAGAAACGAGGACAAACGGAGGTTGTTTGATATGCATGCAAGATCAATTAGGGTTTCCAGCTTCGGGACCCAAAAAGAGGGGTAAAAAGTCAAAATTTTCGAAAACCGGTGTATACCACCGCGATTAGCATCTTTCAAGCTATCCGCTGGTAAAATTTGAAGGCAAACGGAGCACTTACTATTTATAGTAAGGCATTCCAGAAATTGGCTAAAAATAGTAAGTCAGCAGCAGGTGCCGGTGTCAACAGGCAGGTCACCCTATGAGGAGCACGTCATTCAAATTTCAAATCAAATGAAGTTGTGGAGGTGTCAGAAGCAAGCAGTTACTATAAATAGTAAATCACCTTCAGAAACATGCTATTTTTAGCAGGCCAGCTCAGGATGGCAGTGTAAATAGGTTAACAAGGTCATGAAAGTCCTGTGTTCAAAATTTCAAATTGATCCGAGCTTCTGAGATATGAAAATCAAGGGACTTACTATAAATAGCAGGACATAGAAGCTGGCAAAGACAAGGAGAAAATGTCTAAGTCTGAGTTTCATCCTCCACCCTAGGCCAAATGCGCCTACTTCAGCTGGAGAGCAAGCCAAGCATGAAAATATTCCAAGTGTTCATCCACCTCCAGGGGTAAAATGCGCCCAACTTGCCTTCATGATGTTTAAAAAAAAATTCTAAGTATCAGGTTTCATCCTGCTCATGCCTCCAAATGCGCCCTCACCCTCAAGTTGGCAGAAATGAGAAAAGTTTTCTAAGTCTAAGTCAAATCCTGCAGGCACCCCCATATACGCCTAAAGAAGGATGAAGATGCTAAAATATTCTAAGTAAAGCTCCATCCACCTTCATGCTTCAAATGCGCCCACAAGGTAATGGAGGTCAAGGAAAAAATTCTAAGTATCAGGTTTCATCCTGCTCATGCCTCCAAATGCACCCTCACCCTCAAGCTGGCAGAAATGAGAAAAGTTTTCTAAGTCTAAGTCAAATCCTGCAGGCACCCCCATATGTGCCTAAAGAAGGATGAAGATGCTAAAATATTCTAAGTAAAGCTCCATCCACCTTCATGCTTCAAATGCGCCCACAAGGTAATGGAGGTCAAGGAAAATATTCTAAGTAAAGTTTCATCCACCTGCCTATCTAAAATGCGCCCACTTCAAGGAGAGGTGATAAAAAAGTTAACAAGGAAAAATTTTATCCTCTTCACCCATCAAAATGCGCCCACTTTGAGAGGGTTGATAGCGAAATATTCGAAGGCATTAACATCCTCCACACATGCTAGAATGCGCCCCATCCTTCACCTCATGTAAAATGCGCTCAAGCTAGTCAACAAGTCAAAAGGCGTTTCATCCTCCTCCTAGGCTCAAATACGCCCAAATGAGGGCATGTAAAGACAAAAAAGGGGAGCTCAAGGGTCACGTGTTGGGCGTTGGAAATTTAAAATCCCTCTCACCCTCTCAAATGTGCTCAAACATGAGATAGAAAGTCAAGAGGTCAAAGATGTAAGATGTTAATTCCTCATCAAGTGAGAAATGCGCCCAAATGGTAAAGGCAAGGTGGTGATGTAAAATGACTAAGGTGTTGAAGCCAAGGTGGTGGGAATTTGAATGGAAATATGCTAGGCGTTGGGTTTTAAAGAGAAATTTATTCCTCATGAAAGGTAAAATGCGCCCAAGACATTCAAAAGAAAATTTCCTAAGTGAGTTGAAAAAATTTCTTCACAGGCAAAATGATTGAAGACAGATGAGTGAAAATTTTCTAAGGCAAAATTCAAAATGTGCCTATGCTAGTGATTTCAAATTTTTCTAAGGCACAACAATGTCATCTCTAGGAAAATACGCCCAAGGTGGAGATGTGAAATTTTTCAGAAGCATGAGTGATTTCGCCAGTGGAGAAGATGGAGGATGATGCTGGTTGATAAAAAAATTCAAGTCAGAGCAAAGAAATGTTCACAGATGTGAAGAACTGGAATAAATTTGTCGAATTTTTTTTTAAAGGTTCAAAATTTAAAAATTAAATGAACCCATTCGTTGTGTACCCATGAATTTGACAAGTTCTGAAGAAAATTTTCTTCTGGGTATTGAAGATCTTCGACAGGGAGTGGATTTCAAAGTCTTCTGCACTTCGCCAAGGCTTTCAACATGAAGAATTTAATCGACACTCGAATTGTGAATTTTCCTTAAGGGAAATTTTAAAAATTTCTAGGGCAAATTGAATAAAATGGTTTTCAAAGGAAAATTGCTTCAAACAAGGAATTTGAAATGAATTGCCTAGATGATTTGGATTGAATTCTTCGTAGGATGAATCTTCTGGAGTCACAATGAAATTAAAATTTGAATGACAGAGCTCTGGCTGGTGAATGGAAATTGTTAAAAGGTGATTTTAAAGTAAATATCTTCGAAAGTAAATAAAAAATAATCCAGTCAAAGTTGAACTTCTAGAAGGTCGAGATTCCAGGCGTCAGGAGACAAGTGTTAAAACTGGCAAGGAGGGAAAATTCGAATTCTTGCTGAGAAGTAGTGGAGCTTTAATGTACTGGCTAAACTTAGCCTCTTTCTAGAATTCGATTTTTCTATAAGAGCTGAGTGTTTATTCATTTCTCTTCACCAGCTGGAGGAGTTCGAATTTGCTCTGAGTTTGGAATTGCTGAGGCTGAAAGTAATTCGACTTGGTGTTGAAGAAGACTGCTGAAGCTGAGTTTGTTGCTGAAGTTGAAGAGGTACGACTTGAAGTAAGTGGCTGGAGCTGAAGTTTTAAATCTAAGTCTGGGGTTGCTGAAGTTCGATTTTGCTCTGAGAGATTTGAAGTTGCAGTGCAAGCCGAAAGTGGTTGAAGAAATTTCAATTTGAAAGAAGAAGTTCGAGTTGCTGAAGACAAATTTCTAAAGTTGCTGAAGTAAAATCTGAAGTGAAGGAGTTGTGATCGATTTTTCTTTTGGGAGAGTGCTGAGATTGAAGTGCTGCAAGCTCGAAGCTTTAACTTCGGTGTTGTATTCCTTGAAGATGATGCAGTTGAAGTTAACACTCTCGAAAGATGACTTTAAAATGCATCTCTTAAATTCGCCCTTTGATGATGAAGTTTGTTGCGCAGATGTTATATGCCCCAGCCTATAGATGTTGAAAAATCATGAAGAAAGCAAAGTTGGCTAGAGAAAGTGATGAACTCTATCAGCTCCAGAGATCAATCGGACATTGGAGATCGGAGCGTGAAAATCAGGTAAGCGAAGTGAGTTTATATTATGAAGTGTTCTGATGCTCTTCTCCTTGCTTGTTTTGCAGGGTGAATATTGAGGCCAAAGCATGATGACTTGGGGAGATGAAGCGAATACGTGGAGAAAATGGCTAAGTGTTGAGACTTAGTATGTGCCCAGCTCAAGTGACAAAGAAGAAATATTTTCAAAGCTCAAGATGGAGGAAAAATGGAAACTCAAGTACTTCTAAGTTGAAGAACAACATCAAGAAGAAAATCATTGTCGAGTAGGAGAATGAGGTTGCAGTCTTGGAATTTCAAAATGAGAACGTGCATACCATGCCAGAAGTTGAAGCTGTTTGATCAAGTCTGCAGTCCAAGAAGTTGAAACAATGTGAACGCGTTTCAAAACAGGAATCTTCTAGAAGATGGTGGACATTAATGGCTCATTTATTATCCCACTCTTCTTTGTGGCGGTTTTTAGGGTGAATCTTGTTTAGGGCTGAGGTGGCACAATCTGGGCCATCCAGCCAATTGTAATCTGAGCCATCCACTGGACTTGGCCAGCTATATAAAGGGGGAGCCCCCCCTCATTTGTATCTCATTAGAAATTAGTTAGACAGTAGACATAGAGTATAGGGACAACTTAGAAGTAGCTTAGTATAGATTGATAGTGTAGTTGAAGAAGGAGGAAAGTTTTTCCTTTGAAAACTTTGTAAGAAATTGTTGTGAACACTCTCTCAATAAAAAGAGTTTTCGTTGATGATGATCTCGTCTTTTGTTGTGAGTAGCTAGCAAGGTTTTTTAGTCCTTCTGATTCGAGTAGGATCTTAAAGTAGAATAAATTTCATTTCATGCAAGTAGATGTTAGTTGTGGAATGTGGTCTTCAATTTGAGCAAACTTTGTCTATCCATACCACTAGTGTGTTCGCTGATGGTGAATGTGCCTTGTGTGGTCAATTGGAATATCATGTACTTAACTTCGATCATGATTTGTATGTTTATATGCGTCGTTGTGATGGTATTTTCATGCTAAGTTGTGATTTGAATACCTTGAGCTACTCCTTTGAAGATTGCACCGGTTCTGTGGAGGCTGTCCGAAGCGAGGCAAAGCGGAACCTGGTTGAAGCTTGTGAGAATTGATCGCCATGTCCCACGCCTTAGAGTAGATTAGAGCCTTCTTAACCCTACATCATTTACATTCAGTACCTTCTGAAACAAGGGCTTTATAGACAAATCTTTCGAGCATCTGAATTCCTTTCTCCGCTGTTGAACAATTCCGTAAGTCCCCTTGAAATACCAGCAAATCACATTGAGCCAACTGAGCCTATTCGCACTGAAAGAACCTTGGAGTTGAACGCATGAACTCTCTCGCAATCTTAGCATGCCGGATACTTTGATCAAGAGAGAATAGGGTAGCCGTTGGCGACTTTATTCTGCGTTGGTGCGGTCACGAAAAACACATCAACAAGATGGTCAGCCAAGGATTAGAGTCGATCTGACTAGATCATCATACTCTCTTTAACCTTACACAATGTAGTTAAAGGACCCAACAGTTTCCAAGAAGAACACAACCGTCAACTAACTGACGCTTATAACTACTCGAAGCCGACAACCAATTAATACATAGTCGGATAACCAATATTATCGAAGCATAATAATAGACATTGTACACTGACTACAATTTGCAATTTCTATGATTAATCATGATTTTTTCACTATTTCTGTTTCTATGATTTAAACAATAAAATTAATAACTCTAAGTGGTGATAGACAAGTAAGTTACAAATCTTTAATCCATAAAGCAAACCAAGCAATATCCACACAGATCCAATCTTGTAAGTTCAACAAATTCTTTCCAATCTTCTAAGCAAGCAACAACTTCAAGAAAACATTCCTTTCTCAATTTTGTTGTTTTGCAATTCTCACTCAAGTGGAACTTATATAATGAAAAGATGGATGAAAATCAAAAAACTTTTGTACATGAAGTAAAACCTTAAAACAAAAACCATCTTTTCCTTTTCCCACCCAAAATTGGATATTTCCAAAAAGCTATTTTTCAGCTTAATATGCAATATTTCCTCTAAGTTACTTCACTTGCCTAATAAGCCATTTTTACTTTTTAAATAAGCCAAAAACAGAACAGCATTTTGAAAATCCTATTTAATCATTTGGCACATATCAAGCAAAATGCACAAACAAAACTAATCAAAATCACCCAAGAAAAATGCATTTATAGGTCTAACAAAGGGATCTAGAATTGTAATTGATTCGGATATTGGTTTTCGTCTATGTTCCACGGTGTTTTGGGGACGGGGACGGGGGGACGGCAAGGGACGCGTTTCCGGGATGTTTCCTAGGGGGCCATCTTTAGGGGACAATAGGGGATGGCGACATACAAAATACATATATATATATATTTTCAAAATTTATTAATATATTATAGAGAGAGAGGGAAAGAGAGAGAGATATGTCAATAAATTAATAATTGATAACAACAATATCAATATGTAAATAAATCGCGAGAGCAGTAGTATAACAGCATAATAAATGTCATTAAACTTATTATTGTAGCCAATGATCTAGGTATGTTTGTATTTCGTTGGGAATCAATATAAATTAGATTTTGAAGGAAATTTCTGCTGCTGCAATCAAATCAGACTTATATCAGACCTGTAATGTAATGTATTCAGACTTGATATAGTGCAAATAAAATTAGATTTGAGGTTGAATGTTTCATATTTGTTGATGTTATGATAGCAATTATCATTTCTATGTTTTATGCAAATGATTTGGCATTAAAATTCAATCAAACACAAGCATAAACATTCAGAAATCAGAACTCAGTCACTTTGCATGCCAAGTGTTTGACAAAATGTCAAACAACCCAAACTCAAAAATTGCCTTAGAAAGGAGGACGAAATATTTAAAAAATCAATTTTTTAAATGTTTTTTTAACCAAGGAAGTTCCCTGTCTGTGGGGGACGGCTAGCCATCCCCGGTATAATGAGGGACATTTCCAATGTCCCCCATTTGTACTGGGGACGGGGAAACGTCCCCAAAGGGCAGGGGACGGTTCCTCCCGTTCCCTGCTAGTTGGGTTGTTTCGAGGATGGTTGGGGGACATCCCCTTTGCGTCCCCCCATCCTGGGGACAGCAGGGAACAGAGACAGTGGGTTTTGGGGCAAGGGACGCATCCCCGTGTAACGCAAGTTTTCATGGTTTCAACATCGCATGTTGTATTACTCTTCATGGAGTTGGACAATTTTACAATGCCAAACAATCCATGTGACTAGCTCCAATTAATCACCATTTGGATTTTACTTGTACCTGAACTTCAATCAAACATTACACACATCTACCCAATACATAGCAATAGTTGAAGCACAATAAAATCAATGAATATTATATAATTTACATTTCTATCATAATATTTCAATTATGATATCATCGTAATAATATGAAAAAGGCACTATTAAATATGATTTAATCATTTATTAAACAGATGTTGAATGCATCTTCCATCATAAATGTAAGAAAATTCAAGACAAGAGTTAACATAGGAGGGCCTTACATGGGGAGTCAAATAGAAAGATGTTCCAGAGTCCATCATTCATGCATCCTCATGTGCACACATAGTAAGGGATGCAACAAAGGCATCACCAACACTGTCATTGGTTACTCTCAAGTCTAAACCATCCTTGTACTCCTCCTTGGCCTTCTTCTCCTTGTAGTCCTTCTTGATGTGCCCAGTCATACCACAATTATAACATTCCACCTTGGATTTGGTAGGAGACTTAGATCTCCCCTTATATTCAACAAGCTTGTCACTTTTCTTGTTCTTCCCCTTGTTGGAACAACCTTTCACAATCAAGGCATTTTTGATAGAATTTGAAGTTTACCATCATATCTTTGTAGAATAATGCACACCACCTCATCAAGCTTCAAATTTGAGATGGTCCTACTAATCACCATCATGAGATTGTCCTAGCTATTATGCAAAGAACACAAAGGGTTATGCATTGATCCTCCTCATCCATTCTTACATCCACAGATGCCAACTGGCTCAACATAGTGTTTGAACGCATTTAGGTGATTTGTCATTGAATCACCATCACCCATCTTCATATAATATAGCATTTTCTACCAAGAAAACTTGTCTATAAGGGACTTTGTCTGATACAAATTCCCCAACTCATCCCAAAGTTGGTGGTGCTCCCTATCAAAACATTTAGGAGCACTAAATTTGCAAAGCAAAGCCGAATGAAAGTTCATTGCTTGTTTTCAACAACTAATCAATCTTCATCTTTCATGCTTGATATATTTGATCTACAACAACTATCCATAGGTATCTCTCCACAAGGAGATCCTCCATCTTGAGCTTTCAAAGCTCAAAGTTGGTTGGTTCAATTGAATCTCTCTACCTCCATTCTTGAAGTGCTTGCCATAATTGTTTTTTGAAAAACAAGAGTAACTACAAAACTCCCACTCGAGCTAGGAGTAATACAAAAATATCCCTACCCCACCCATGGATCTAATAAGTTGGTCATGCTCTAATACCAAATGAAAAACAAATGCTAACATTCCTAATTAATCCCTGGCGCTGGTGCTGGCGTCGGGGCTGGATTTGGTAAGAGTATCAAGGGTGTTGGCTCGTCTATGCGTGCACCTAGATCATACATGAATATTAGGCAGAGTTTTGGTGGTTTCATCCTTGTGAAAAACACCATCACAGTGAAGCTTAAGGACGAGTTAGCAGGAGAAATAAGTGATAGTGTAGCAGAGCTTTCTGCTCAAGGGGTGATTTGTCGGTTTAGGGGCTTTTGGCCAAGCCTTCCTCGGCTGCACGCTTGGATCACCAATGAATGGGAGCCCCTCATCACTGGTAAAGTTCATATCTTCCCAATGGCCAAAGGTTTTTTTGTTGCTAAGTTTGATAATACCTTAGATAGAGACACAATCTTGTGTGATAATTTCTTCAGCTGGGAGGACAAATACCTTCTGATGATTAAACCTTGGCACTCCAATTTTAACCCAGCTTCTGAAACCTTCAATAGAATCCCGATTTGGGTCCGTTTGCCTAATCTCCCTCTTCACCTTTGGAATGACTCTCTCCTGGAGGAGGTTGGGGATGCCCTAGGTGATTTCTTACTTGTGGACAATGAATCTTCTGATCTTTTTCACTCTACCTTTGCCCGAATACTTGTTAAAATAGATGTCTCAAAAGGACTGCCCGCTGAGGTTCTCTTAAAATCTTCTAGGGGGTCTTGGATCCAATCGTTGGATTATGAGGGGGTCCCTTTCCGCTGTAGAAGATGCTTCAAAACTAGACATGCTGCTGCGCAATGTGGATTCGAGAAGAAGACAAAGACAACTACTTGGTGGAATGGCGCTTCTCAACAACATTACACGGTTGAGAAGAAATCTGATCAGCTAAGGAGCTTCTCTGAGGTGGTGGTTTCTGACTCACAAGTTGCTGGGGCTTCTGATTCACAGGCTGCTGGGGTTTCTCCTTCCTCCGCAGGGGGAGCTACCATGATAAATCATATTGAGCAAACGATTAGATTGGTTTTTGTTTCTAGTGATGGTGCTTCAATTCTCATCTCTGGCAGCTCTCTGGTCATTTCCACACCTGTTCAAGAGAACTATGATGTAACCTCTAGGGCTGCAGATTTTCATCCTCAGGAAAATGTTGGGCTGGCTTGGCAAGCTAAGGCAGCACAAGTTGAAGAAGGCTGGACTACTATTACTGGAAAAAAATCTAAACCCTCTAGGCCTTCTTTCGATATGACTCTTCGCTCCAACAAGCGAAACTCTAATTGTAAAACCTAATGGTGTTTGTTTGAGAGCTGGTTTTTTGTTGACTGCAGGCTGTCTTTTCTGTAGTCTGGTCTTTTTGGCTGTTTTCAGCAGTTTGGCTTTTTGGCTGTAAAGGGTTCTGGATCCCTTCAAAATCTGTTTTCCCCAATATCAAAAACATTCCTAATTAATCCTACAAAGATAAATGTTACAAGTTGTTTAATCTATAGATATTTCAGCAAAGTAATGGCATGTAAACAACACTTAATATGAGATCAAGAAAAGAGAAAGAATGAGAAAAGAGTGAACAACACAAAGAATAACATTGATATACCCTAGGAAAACCTCGCTAAGAGAAAAAGTGGCCTCCAAAACATTGAATGAGAATCCAATGTATTACTATTAACAACAACAAGGTGGTTATAATACAATATCAAACTTAAAGCTTTTCAATAGATCAACAATCTTTAACCTGAAGGAACTTTAGCAACATAATCTTGCATATAACATAGACATCATATCTCTATCTCAAGTTTTGTATATAGAGGCGAAGTAGACCTAAGAAACCAAGAATGGTTTCCAAAATCATGAGTCAAAGACGTCAAGGTGGTCCACAATCCATGCACTCCACCTACAAAAGTAACTCCACAAATATAATGTAACTCTTGATTGATCGATTTGACCCACAAGACCAAGTGGGGTCAAAGTAATTCTCAAGTTCTCCATGTAGGTGTAGTTATTACCACACACACCTCTTAGACTCTAAATAGCTTGTCAAAGATATTAATCATAGTCCATTAAGTAACCCTCCTACTCAACGACTTCTTACAACTGTCATAAGATTAATGACATATGGAAGAGAGTGCACTCCAACTATGGAGCCTCAAGATTCCATTCAAGTGACCCTTTCTATGGACACATTACTTACAATATTATACAAACGTTAATAATTGTTCCTAGACCTAGGACTTGCAAGGTGTACAACACATTAGTCTCCTAGTCCTAACAAGTAACATTTCCACTTGGATCTATGTGATTAATTACCGCCTTTTGAAGATTCACTTGATGAACTAGTTGCTTTGTTTTGCTTGCCTCTGCTTTTGATCCATGCTTTGAGTGCACTCTCAGTGGTGTTTGAAGTTTTTGCTTCTAACTATTCCTGCCTTTGATCCTTTTGTAAAAGAAGTGTTGATGACTTATCAAAATCAAGCTCATGTCTCTACAATCAAGTGTTGGTACTCAACAGAGGAATCAAATAATGATGGCAAACTGTACATTGTCAAAGCAACCAAATGCTAATCATCTACCAGCTTTTCAATGGCTGCCATTTAATCACATCCTTGTTGCAACTTAGTGGAAAACAAAAGATTTTTCAAATATAAAGCACTCTTGGCTTCTGATGCCTGATATTTAGTTTTGAGATTCTCCCAAAGTGTAGCTGCATCAAGTTCGAACCTCTAGGATCAATGCATCCACAATAGGCAATTTTAGAAGCACTGAAGTTTCCTTATGCCTTTTGTCATGGTCCTCCTAATTTGAGCTGGACTCACCTCCTTCAACATGATCTGATCATGGTGGTAATACTCACAAATGGTGAGTATCTTATGACTCCACAGGCTGTAGTTTTTACTGGTCAGCTTTTGGGAGTTAGGCAGAAGCAATGTCTAGATTCTTGCCATCTCAGGACACTATACTAGACTTTAGGTTTATGAAAACAATTAAATCAGAAGACTCGTTAGAGCTGGAACAAAACCAATTTATAGGCGGTTTGCCCATTAAAGTGGTACATGAGCTGGGTTCAGAACATCGTGAGACAGTTTGGTCCATATCCGGTGCGGGCGTTAGAGCATTGAGAGGACTTTTCCTTAGTACGAGAGTACCAGGAAGGACGCACCTCTGGTGTACCAGTTATCGTACCCTTGGTAGATGCTGGGTATCCAAGTGTGGAGCGGATAATTGCTGAACGCCTATAAGTAAGAAGCCCACCTCAAGATGAGTGCTCTCAGGTCATGGCGAGACAAGACGAGCCGTTTATTAGACGATAGGTGTCAAGTGGAAGTGCAGTGGGATGTTTTATACCCCATTAAACACAATGTGACAAGTATTTAGGAGCAAATTTTGAAAGATATTAAGTTAATAATATATTTTCAGGCAAATTACAGAAACAATTAATTGGGAGACTTGTCAAAGCTGGAGTGAAACAAATTTTCAAGAGACTTTATACTGTTAGTACTCACAACCTGACTAATTATCAGGCAAAAATAGCCACTCATTCACAAGTAACAGAATTAATACTCTCCCAGGTAAACTTAAGGTAAATATTTACTAATTTTATAAAGTTTATAAATTATTTTCACCCTAAATTTTTATGAGATCAACTATAGATAGAGACTTTATGTTAAAAAAAACAAAAACAAACTTGGTTGCAGGTTGCACTCAGACAAGTGGTGCTTTCCCCTTTCTCATTTAGATCAAACACAGACATGTTCAAGTACCAGATATGAAAGTCTTATGCTGCATTGTATGGATTTACCATGCCCGCTCCTTTGTGTTTCACGTTTGTCTTTAGCAGTACTCCCATTGACACTTTTCTGCCAATTTTGCAGTGAAGTTGTCTCACACCTATAGAGATCTAACTATGCTTTTGATTCGCAGACTTGTTCCAGTTATTTTTCCTTTTTCTTTCCATGCCTCTCCTCATATGCCATGTGCTTTGCCCTCACACTGACAACCATAGGCCTTCACGTCACCTTATGACAGTTTACTGTTTACTGCTTTCTTTCACTCTTCTGTGCTCCTGCTAGAAGTTTTTAGACTTGCTCATGTAGATCCTTTGGTTGCCACTAGCTTTCATCCTCACTCCTTGCTTCTGCTACTGGAACAATCACCTCATGTCCAATCAAACTGTATATATCTTTTCTTTAGATGAATTTTCATCATTCAAAAGATGGCTCTGGTACCATATTAAACTGATCACACAAACCGTAAGAATGACATTGCAGAGTGGCTTATTATATAAGACCAAGGAATGAAACTACAACCCCTACAATTAAGGAACAACCTCACAACTGGACAACCTACGTGCAACAAAGTGCTAATGATAACACAAGTAAAATTTCATTGCAAACAACTCAACCACACAACAAACTATTGTTGACATTATTTAAACAATATCTTTATGCTTAGAAATGAGTTGTTTTAAAGTGCTGTGAATTAAAGAGATTACTGTGTGAATGAATTATAATGAATAAGAAGTAAAAACATCACAATAGCAAATCACAACACAAGAAGTTACTCCGGAGAATCCAATATGGGAGGAAATTCTACAGGATTAAGGCAGTTTACTGTAACAATTTCAAGGTTGTTGCCTTCGTGCGGTCTTCAAGGAAACCTTCAATACATAGAAAGTATCCTACATTTTTGACTTGCAGATAATTACATCCTCAGCTGCACACAACTCCTTAGCACAGTCTACATCTAAAATTGGAGAATGAAGAAAAAGAGGAAGGCACAAATGAATTGTAGCAGTAACCCTGAGGGCTTATTTATAAATTTTGGACGAGAAGAGATTTGAACAAGAAACCAGAAAGACTCAAAAGGAGAAGAGATACCATTTCCAACTGTTCCCCTTCTCCTTTGACTGCTATAGGCAAAGCTGTCACCTACATCAGAGCAGAGCTGCCATCTAATTGCAAAACCACCATAACAATTTCAAGATTGCTATGACACAAGCTAAACAACAAACTTTTTGTTTCTGACAGTTTTGTCACTAACATAACTATACACTGTTTCTGCACTGGTTTTTCAGGAACCTATTTCAATTCTGCTATGTTAGGTGTCCAGATCACATCATCACCATCTGCAACCTCTGTAGACCACGTACAACTGCTTCTAGTTACATAGTTGTTAATTTCTAAAGATAGAGAACCGTGGCTTATTTAGACTTACCTTCTTATAATTTAATTTGAATCCAATTTCTCAATATTGTTTTTGCTTCAGGTTCTTGTGCCAATCGCTAATGGATCAGAGGAGATGGAAGCTGTTATAATTATTGATGTTTTAAGGAGAGCCAACATACACGTGGTGGTAGCTTCAGTTGAAGAGACATTAGAAATAGTGGCCTCCAGAAAGGTGAAAATTGTTGCAGATAAGCTTATTGAAGAAGCTGCAACATCAGCATATGACTTGATTGTTCTTCCGGTAAGAATCTAAACATATACTGTTTTCTTAACGATGCACCTTAATCTTTAGTTTCTTCTGCATATGCGTGGATTGCTCTGTATTTGCCATTTATGCTTTTTATGTCTTATTTTGGCATGATAATGATCTAATTATTACCATAAAACATTAGGCTTTGGCTGCCAAATGAGGATAGTTTATAACTTGCACATTGAAAGGGCCCCATACAATTTCTGAATTGGAAATAGTTAAGCTCCCATATGCAGTAGCAAAATATGAAATATTCTCTAGACATGCTTTCGCTTTTCTGAAATAGAAGCTTCATTTTCTAATCAGAGCATTATTTCATGTATATGTGCATGAGGATTTGTGCCAACTGCCTAGTAGGAATTATTGTTATAGCGTATGGAAATAGAAACCCATAGTAATTCTTCCCATATGCTAAAACTGAATTTCTAGTTTTCAGGATCCATGAGGCCATAAGCAATACTAGCAATACTTCTGCGCTAACAAGTTCTTGAATAATTGATAGGGTGGAATGCCAGGAGCTGAAAGGTTGAGCAAGACACAATCCCTGACAAAACTTCTTAGAGAGCAAGCAGAGTCTAAGAAGGTATATGGAGCAATTTGTGCGTCTCCAGCGGTAGTGTTAGAGGAACATGGTTTACTGAAGGTATGGACCAATCACAGTAATCAATTTATTTTGCAAACAAATTTAGGAAGTAAATTAATGCACCATATCTTTCTGAATCTTCATATATTTGTTTATAGTCGTATAATATTCTGTGTTACGTTCTGAACAGGAAAAGAAGGCCACTGCACATCCGGCATTCTCTGAAAAGCTAGCAGATCAGAGTGCAGCGGACACACGAGTGGTGATTGATGGGAATTTGATTACAAGCAGAGGGCCTGGAACTGCCATGGAATTTGCATTGGCTATTGTGGAAAAGATTTTTGGACAGGAAAAAGCCATTAGCATAGCCGAGGCAATGATCTTCCCGTATCCTTAGGATTTGGAGATTATGCCTCATTTACTTAATTGCAACGCTTGGTGCATAGTTTTTGCTTTGTGTATCATAGTATATCATTAGTAGTACACAATTATGCATCTCTCTTTTTGTGTGAGTAACCTTTCAAATTGTGAAAATGGGATGCATTTCACAATAATCAATGGTTGGATGTAATATCTTAGTTTCCTGTTAATATCAGAATTTTATATATGAACATGTTCTCGTGTTTTATGATTCTCTAGTATCATTATCGAGTATGAAGTTAATGTTCTTACTTCCATGAGACAGAGGTAAAAGATTTTATGCCATCGGGGTTGGAACTTGCAGCTCGCCTTTTACCTGTCATCCTAAATTTATATTTTCTTCCACATTGACCCTCACAGAAATGTCAAGCATGCCTCTCACCTCAAATTTATATCGCCCATTGCATTGACCTTGAACAATCACACTTACCATATTCAACTCTAAACACCACCGTTCTCTGCCCAGTATTGTCAGCTTTCGAAGCTTTAATAGTTTTGTAGGATTAGTGGTGGCATAAGCGATGGTGAAGGACACGGGATTTTGAAAATATTTTTAAAGCCTTCTATTATATTTATATATAATCAAGACACCAATATTATAATTTTCATAAAAAAAAATCTGGTTATTCGTAGTTGTGTAATTATAGGAGTTCACTTCTTAAAAGCAAGAAGAGTATGACACGCATTCCCGTCAGACATGTCCAGGTAATGATGAACATTTGACAAACATATTTGCAATCAAAACACTATTGGTGAAATCCCAGACCAAAGCTTGGGCATTATATCATATACGCAGTTTGTAATCGACCCTCGTAAAATAATGTATATTTTTATAACTCTCTTGTTGATTGGATCTTGTAACTTTGAAAAACTCTTGCTCTCAATTAGCTATGTTACACCAAGTTTCTGGTGTGTGAAAGATTGGGACGGATGTTTTTGAGACAATACAGACTTTTTGGGAGATTATTAAAAGAATAAAAAATAAAAAAAATTCAAATTTCAAATATTCATATGATACGATATTCATATTTGAGTTAAATTGAGATTTCACATGAGAGTTAACAAACAACTTGATCACAAGGCATTATATATAGCCACTAACTTCTATATTGTAGTTTGGATGAAGTTATATGTAGATCAATTCTTCTTTGCAATAGAGGAACTATAAATTTGTGAAAGGAGAAAAGTGGCAAGCATTCTCTACAATGGTACATTTTATGTCATGTCCATAATTCAATAGTGTTGTTGAGCTAATGCAGCTTTATTTGTTATCGTTTTTGGTTTGCTTAATGTTTAAATGTAGAGATTTATAAATGCTAGCCATTGTGTTCAAAGTAAATTAGATTCCTCATCAATTTATATTTTTCAGAGGGCCTATATGAGGCATCTGTAGTTTGACAGGTAAACAAATAAATAAAATGTAATTAAGTTGTCCCTGACAATTGATAATTACTTGGCCATTGTCGATAGTTGCCATTCTCAACCAATGTCGATTGGGCTATATATTTCTCATTTGTACAATTAGCGGGAACTACATGTTATGATATTCCTGTATACCTTGCATATCTAATGAATGAGAATAAAGTTATATCTTTTTGGAACATGGTTGCAATTAAGTTATATTACTGTTATGTAATTTTGTTATTTTCGTTTACTCTGTGAGTTTGTAAAAGTAGAATAAGCAAGAACATTTGGCATCGTTGTTGATATGAACCTTGGTAATACACAACACATAGATGGGAATCATGGTGATGTAATGGGATAGCCAACCGAAGAACCTGTACAAGCAAATGAAGAAAGAGAAGATGTGTTGACAAAAGACTTGATCAACCTATGGGACATTTTGCTAAAGGAACATGTACAAAGGGAAGCTGTCAGGAGAGAGGTTCCTTAGGCTGCCACTTGGGACAATCTAATTGTCAACCCAAAAGTTGATCGTTTTCTTGATAGATTGCTAAGATTAATTGCATGACACTACATCATACTGCAAGATCTTTGAGTCGAGAAAGACAAGGAACAACGAAGGCAACATATATTGCAATGATACGGAGAACGAAACAAAAGGGAAGAAGAAGAATGTGACACCAATCATAGATGTACTCCTGGAAATTAATTCCTATCTAAGTCGAACAAATATCAGAGATGAATTCCAAGTAGTTATGAATCGTCAGAAAAACAGGTACAAAGATCCCTTAGAGTAAAAGAACAAGAGGAAGCATGTAGGCGATTAAGAAGAATTGTCGAAGATATAGAAGGATTTATGTTTGAAAGTCCAAGCCCACAGACAAGTAAGAGCCGCAGCCGAAGTCGAGAAGAAAAGAAAACCTTTGTTGATGAACCTTATAAGGAAGAGTGGGAAGAAATTTCCAGACACTTATCGCTCCCGAACGAAACAAACTAAGACCTTGTTGACCAAGTAGGACAACTGTTGGTAGAGACATCATCAAACGAAGAAGAAGAGACCTTGAATATGAATTAATCGAAGCATTTGAAATAACATACATCGCGTTCGAGAACTATCCATCTCAAGAGAAGAGCTGAGAATTGGAGGATCGAAACCAAAGACCCTCGGACAGAGGGAGTGCAAGAACGATCCCCTGGATACCCAGAGTGCAGAGGATGTTGAAGGTGGATGAATGAAGGACTTAGACGTGGTTGTGAGTGCAAGATAGACACTGAAACATACCAAGTGAAACAATCCAAATATGTCCAATGCACTGTCATGTCCCCGAATTAGAACACTAAAATTACTAAGCAATGAAATACAAGTACGTAAAAACAATGCATGTTAGAATATAAATGCAAATAAATAAATGACAAAGTACAAATATATATATATATATATATTAAATTTATAATTACAATTAGCAAGATAGTACTATAATTACAAAATATTGGCACAAGAAAATAATGTAAAATAAATATCAAAATAAAAATATAAGTAATTTCAATCTAATATTATAATTATCATGAGATAATATTATTATTATCAAAATATTATTGTTATTACAATCATCCTATGATTAATATACATATATAAATAATAATATAAGTCTGATATAAAAATAATAATAATAATATATTTTTTATAAGAAACATATAATATGATAATGTATGTCTTATTGGATAAAAGGCATTACATACTATTTTAAAGAGGACCGATCATTATTTGTGAGGAGGTGCAATTTATATTAAAGGCAGCTATTAACATTTAATCAATAGACATGATCCTTGACAAATAGATGCCTTGAAAGAACACATCTATTAGCCATACGTGGGTATTAAAGGAGATATATCTTCAAATCAAAAGGCATGGATGGATGGGGAATCGTAATCTATTGTTTTAGAATTATGAATAATTTCAGCTAGTATAATAAGTGATCATTTGGATCAGTAACTCCAAGCAAGAGGAAATAAAGGGATAGATTGGAGAAAATAAAGGGATAGATTGTGGCTGATGAAGAGGAGAAGCTAGATAGCAATAAGGTAAGTAAATATTTTATGAATTTAAAATGATAAGTAAATAATTTATAAATTTAAATAATAGATAAGTATTTTATAAATTCAAATAATAGGTTTGATAAATACTTATGTATTTAGATAATGGTGTTTAATAAATACGTTATGAAGTTAGATTTTAATGTTATATATATATATATATATATTTAATGTATATGATAAATATAATTATATCAAATGCAATATGTTTTCGGTATATTTATGATTCATATGTTGATAGATATATTTTGGTAATTGATATATATATATATATATATCATTTATGACTCTCCATTAATGATGCTTGTAGCAATTATTGAGCCTTATAAGTAATAATTAATCTATTATGATAAATAGTACAATAGTATATCATCTCTGGGATCTTGAAAGATGTTTAATATCTAATGTACTTATTAAATATATTAAAGAATAATCATTCATAGTGAGTGATAAGGAGGAAATGAATAATCCTTTGACAAGAATGAAATATTTATATCATCTTTGAACTTATTAGATGTTATTATTGAAATTTATTGATCTCTAATGTTCCTAATGTCTCTTTGAGAAACACTTTGGCAGTAAGATTCAGGTTTAAGTGCTTCCACTAGAAAGGGGACATTACATGCACAAGGAGAACATTGAGGAAGGAAGATGGTGACTTCACTGGCCAGTTCGAGTGTGGAAAGGTAGAAATTGCCAAAATTTACGGTGAATGGGTCAGAGGATTTGATTGAACATTGCAAAATTTGTGAAACCATATGGATAGTGAGCAACCAAGAAGAGACTGTTGGCTAAGAGTGTTTCCAACAACGCTATGAGGCATAGCCATAGATTGGTTCACCGAACTAGCAACAGAAGATAGAGCCTCATGGGATGTACTAAGAAAAGTGTGAGGCAAAGTTAGATTATTACGAGACGACAATGAGATCATCATTGAGATTTATAACACCAAACAAGGAAATCAAGAGAACGTATGAGCTTATAATCGTAGGCTCAAAGAATTGTTGGTAAAGTTAGAAAACCAACCGGTAGACAAACTGAAGAAGTGTTGGTTCCTCAAAGGACTAATTCCCTCGATGTGCAAGAAAATGAAGGTAGTACCTCCATCCTCATACGTCGATGTTTACAATCGAACGATAGACATTGAAAGTGAAAACAAAACATCCTCCCAAGGAAAAAAAAATACAAATGACGATGAGAGTATGAAGGAAAGTAGCGACTAAGAATCAAAGACAGTCCAGGCCTTAAGGCGAGACATGATGCACATGATGAAAGAACTGAAGGTCGAAAAAGAAAGCTCAAAAGAAATCAAAGAACTATGGTGCACTGACTATAAAGTAGGTCACACTAAAA
Organism: Sequoia sempervirens; assembly: GCA_007258455.2. NCBI lineage: Eukaryota > Viridiplantae > Streptophyta > Pinopsida > Cupressales > Cupressaceae > Sequoia > Sequoia sempervirens. Next base: position 20,394 of record VDFB02003821.1, on the reverse strand, counting down.
CTAATTTCTCAAAAAAATCATTCTACAACATTTTGTCAAGTAATGGGATATTCCATCAAGGGATGTATGTACAATTTAAAAACAAGAAGCACACAAGTGCTCTTCACCCAAGGGGAACAATCAACTCCTTTGACCACACCTCCTAAACCACAAAATAATAACAATAATGCATCTCTTGATGAATACCACAATCGAAGAGGAATAACAACTGGTACAATAACAATGGGCCGAGAAGCCAAATCCAATACGACTCTAAAGGAAGACCCATGATCCAGTGCCATAAATGTAGCAAATGGGTTCACTTCACCAAAGAGTGCCATAGGAACCAAAACAAATGAGGAATGTTATGCAAATGGTGTGGACCAAGAGATCACAAAGACATCGACTGCCTGAAATAGAAAGGTATCAACATGCTAGAAGTGGAGGATGAGGAAGTTCTAGAAATTACTAGAGCACAAACGAAGAAGGTAGTTTATCCAGACCCTCATATGAAAAAGGAAAGACTTCAAGAGGCCAAAGTGGAAATAGAATAGGCAATGGCCAAAGAAAGGAGAACCTTCAATGAAGCAGTAAGTACATCATTGTGGTCGGAGTCATAAAAAACATCGTACAATAGATGTTGCAAAAAACCGTACCTATCAAAGTGAAAAACCTCCTATAGATAATGTCACAATTAAGAGTAGAAATCACGGACATAATTGGTGACAATCAAACTCGACAAGAAGGTCCAAGTAAGGACATGGCAATAGAGCCCACTAAAAGGTGAATAAGTCGTTGACCCAATGTTGCTCACAATGAACATCAAGAGAAATCCAACCATTGTACCAATGGAAATTAGGGGAAAGAAACTCACAAACACCATCGTCGATGGAGGTTTGAGAGTCAATGTACTACCCAAAGACACATGGAAGTGCTTGAGGAAGCCAACATTATGGCCATCGACATTCCAACTAGTAGGCGTCGATCAACACGAAATCAAGCCATTGGGAACACTGATGGTGCAAAAGGTAACAATTGGGACACAAAAGTTCTTGTTGAACTTTGTGGTCATTCCACTACAGAAGAAATAATACGATGCACTGCTTGGGAGAGGATGGTTGATTGCAACTGTAACGACGTGAATTTGCACCCCTAGGAAAATTCCCCATTTCATCACCCCTACCTTAGAAAATGTAAACCCGATGATGCAATTTCACCGTTGCCATCTTGCTCCTTCCACCTAACCACATTGTTTTGTGTCGATGGAGGAATCTCTATCAGGGATGCGCGTTCGTTGCATGACGGACGTGCATGTCGCATTGTCATCTTGATAGGATTCCCTCCCCTAGATTCCACATAAACGTTATGTTTCCTATTAGGTGTGAACTGTAACATCTCCAACCTCCTTGACTGATGAAATTCGACCCTTCTACCTCCCTTTTGCTAATTCAAATCAATCAACTTTCATTCCTTCACTCTCTCTTGACTCTCTCTTGGCTTCTATTCACTTGCTTCACTCTTTTTGGCATTCTACTCTCATTCTTGTGCTTCTACACCACTTCTATTGGTTGTAAGCTCTTCATTTTGGCTCCAACACCATGTTCTCGTTGCAACACCATCGCCATTGGAGGATCGTCAAGCTTCTTCCTTATGCTATTAGCCTTGAGTGCTCATAGTTGAAAAGGTGTTTTTGAGTGGAGCTACTTGAAGAATCAACTCGTGGGTGAAAAGGTACATTTCCCCCCTTCTCTACATTTTGGTGAATCGAATGTGAACTATTTATGTTTTGTTTCTTGGTATTGAAGAACCATCTCTTGTATCCTAGGCGTGTTGCAGATTTGTGTGTTGCAGGGCATACAACCTTGCAACCCAATCTACAACCCCCTAGTTGCAAAGTAGAAGGGCTCTTGGACATTTAGGAGTGGAATTTAGATAGGTCACTGTCCAATCTCTCAATCTTTTATGCCCATTGAGTTTTTTCTGCCTATGTACGTTAATATGGTTTCATTCACACGTATTCCTTCTACCCAGCCTACAAGTGGATCACCAGACATAACTTTTACCTTGTTGGATTTACCATTGAATAAAGAGCCTTCTCCCTTGTACATTCCTGCTCTTGTCAATGGAAACATTGCGACTGTTGTCTTAGCTGACCTTGCAAGCCAAGTGAATGTTATAACGAAAGAAACTTTACTGATAAACTTTTTGCATAGGGAAGAATACAAAGAATTGAAGGCCACTATACACACACACGATGGACTCTCGATCTCTCCTCTTGGTTCTATTACTCTTTCGGTCTTGGTAGGACCCAAGGCCATGTATACCTCTTTTGTCATAATCCCAAAGTTGAACCTATTCAGGGTGAAACTGGGCATTTCATGGCTGGTTTCCATGAATGGTGTTGCTTTGGTGATTCATAAATGTCTCAAGTTCTCTCATGAGGGCTATGTGCACATTGTGCTTGACACCAGTTCCAAACCACTGGTGTCGCGTGGGAACTTCTCATTAGACCACTTTTGGCCCACCCCTGTTAGACTGCTCCCTTCGAGGATGGATTTGCTATATCGTACCTATGTCAAGTATAAGACTAGGGACACAATGCCAAAAGTGGCCTATCTAGTATCCCCCTACGCTATTTCAGTAAAAGGTTCTATGATTGCGTAGCAACAAGCTGCCTCCTCTTCTCAGCAAAAGGGGAAGGGGAAGCTTGCTCATGACCATAGGCCTTCCTCTTCTACATCCTCTGCTTCATTCGTTGCTGCTTTTTGCCCTGATGTGGCATCATTGGCTCCTACTCTCGTGCCTCGCATGGGGAGCCCAATGGTGCCCACTTGGCGAAAAGCTAAGTGTCAAGTGTTTGAAATTCCTGTCTTGCTGACAATTCCTAGACCCGTTGTTTATAGCAAGGGGAAGGGTCCTCGTGGAGTGGCCCCCGTGTCTCAACCTCCTACCGTTCTTCCTCCTGCCCCTTTGGTAGCGAATGGGAAGAGGCCAAATATTACGACACTCGTGTCTACTTCTCCACCTACTGTTGTTTTCGCTTCTTGCTCTTGCTTATATCTAGGAGGTTGTCCTTCCAGTGCTTATCATTCATTTAATTTCATTTCCTAGGGCCTTGGGGATTTTTCTTTTTGAAAATAGGAGCTAGGTTTGGTTAAAGCTCGGGAAGCCTAGACATCATCATCATATGGATCATCTTCTCTTGGACTTTATTTCTGCAATGGTTCATCATCTTCAGAATTAGAGTATGCATGTCTCCTTCATGATTTTGTTGAAATTGGAGAATTTGTGATAGGGAGGGTTGGATGGAAACACTCACTGTTCCATGCTTTGGATCTTGCTTGGGAAGACCCCTATGGTGTCACACTCCACCACCTTAACCTATAGGACCTACTGCTTGTGTAGACTCCCCTGGTTTACCTTACCAACCCAACCATCAAGTCATATCTTGACAACCAAGCCAACCTTGGGGCAATGCTTCAACACTTCCTTAGCCCTTAATCTACCCTAAAGGCTAATCTATCCTCAACACACAATTAGATCTTGCAGGGGTGTAGAAATTTCTTTAGTGGCTTCAAACCAACCTCCTAGGGTTCTTGAAGGTTCACCAAAACTCCACCTTTCCACCACTTTCACCAAACCCTCAACTAGGGTTAAAAAGGCTACTAGCCCTTGAGCCCCAATTAGGCCTCCATCTCCGAGAAAACTGGCCTTTGCTCAAAAACTTCCCAAAGGACACTCACTCTTTCTTTGAGATTCTTGGATCAAATGAACACCTCTCAAGGATTTTTGAGGTCTTAAGCCTCAACTAACCGTACAAAGCTTGAACCTGAAAATGGGCATTTCCTAGGGTTTTTAAGCCACTGTCTAGCTGCTTTCAATCTGTCAACTTGTTCTCACATCAATTGAACTGATGGAGCCTTCTCCTTCATACCACAACTAGGTAAGACACTTACCTACCACCTCCAAAAGGAATTTTTCAAAGAACTTAACCCCTGCAAAATTCTGTGCTCTGCACTTCTTGCCTTCCTAGCTGGGCACCATTCTGGCTCGCCTAGGGCAAGATCTTTCCAACAGCTTCTATCTTTTCCCAAACCCTACAACCTACCATATGTACATGCATGGAGTCTAGGCACTGTTCCCAAAGGGCCGTACAATTTGTACGATGGGAAAGTGATCTAGCACTCCATTCTTTCCAGACTGTCTGGTTCAGACCAGCAACAAGGTTAAAGCAAGACTATTTACAAACAATGATTAAAAATGAATAAGGAAACTAAATAATGGCACACAAAACTAGAAGACTAACAACACTACATCCTCCGTACAAAACAGTAATCAATTCAATCCATTAAAGCTCTATTTTGAAGCAAAAATCAGAAAATGACTCACAAAACACTGTTTTTCTTTCAATTCTCAAAGACTTCTCACAATGCTAATGCTTCCAACCTTGCTCTCAGGTTGAGGCACACCTTAAATAAGGTTCCTCAATCAGTTATCTTCCTTGGTCAGACATATTCATGACCTAATGGCCAGAGTTACAAAATCCACCGTGTTTTTCAAATTTTGCCAAATGTTAGCAACCTAGGTAAGTTGAGTTTCTAAACTCATCCATCCTTTCCACTTCTTAATCTACTGAACACAACAGATTAAGACTTATTCAAAAACCTCTAATTCTTATCTAAATGGTCAACATGACCTTAAAAAAAAACACATCAAAACAAAATTTCATTCTAGACTTCTAAAATGCCTAGGGTTTCCTAGGTGCTCCTGCACCATTCTCCCCCTCTCTGCACAAACTCTAAGGAATGTGAGGAGAGATCAGTGATTCATCAATGCCCTGCTTCTTGAACTCAACTTCATCTACCCAAGTAGCCTTAGATTCATGTTTGTTCTTCCATTTGATAAGATGCTCCATATACACCTTATGCCTTGTAGATTTCTTCACTCTTGACTCCAAGACCCTCTCCGCTTGTAGCTTGTCTGGAGTAGGTAAGGCTATGTTGCTTACATCCTTGAAGATCTCCCTACTATTCTGATCTAAACCATTGACTGATCCCTTATACCTGATTAGATCAGCTACATTGAACACTGGTGAAATCCCTAAATCTGCAGGTAACTCCACCCTGTATGCATTTTTCCCATACTTGGCTAACACCTTGCATGGTCCCACTCTTTTCATCTGCAACCTAGATTTATTGAGGTGGACCATGATAGTCTCCTACTGCAAATTGCAAATCTTTTCTTGACAAATCTACCTTATCCTTCAACTTTTGTGTAGCCTCGGTGACTGTCTTCTTTACCTGCTCCTGAATCTCTTTCATGGTCTAAGTGAAGTCCTATGCATGTCCACTCCTAGTCTCCATAGCTCCCAGATCTCTGAGCTCACACACACCTCTTGGGTGCATTCCATACATATTTCAAAAGGACTCTTCCCTGTAGTCCTGTTCACACTGTCATTGTATGCATACTCAGCCTGTGAGATAACCATGTCCCATGTCTGTCCATACTCCTTAGTTAGGCATCTTAGAAGGTTACCTAACACCCTATTAACCACCTCTATTTTCCCATCGGTCTGAGGATGGTAAGCTGATCCAAAAGACAGGTTGGTACCTAATCTTCTCCATAGAGTCTTCCAAAAATGACTCATGAACTTCACATCTCTGTCTGATACAATGCTCAATGGCAATCCATGGATCCTCACAACTTCTTTGAAGAAAAGGTGAGCAATGTAGCTAGCATCATGTGTGGTCTTGCAAGGAATAAAGTGACTCATCTTACTAAATCTATCGACCACCACATAGACACTATCAAACCTTGTCTTAGTCTTAGGGAGTCCTACAACAAAATCCATGCTGACACACTCCCATGGTCTGTTGGGAATAGGTAGAGGTTGATACAAACCTGCATTGCTAGCTCCCCCTTTGGATTTCATACAAACTACACACTGCTCCACATACCTCCTGACATCCCTTGGCAACTTGGGCCAATAGTAAAACCTTTGCACTAGTTCCATTGTCTTGTTGATACCAAAATGACCACTAAGACTACCATTGTGCTTCTCTTGGATAAGATTCTCTCTCATAGAACCTTTTGGCACACACAACTGATTTCCCTTGAATAACAATCCACTTTGCAATGTATACTCTGAGTATTGGCTATGAAAATGATTCTCAAAGTCAGTACATACCTTGTAAGCCTCCGAGAAATCTTCATCTTCTCCTCCATATAGATCCTTGAAACTCTCTATTCCAATGCTCTTGATCTGTATCTCTTGCACTGTCAGCAATCTTCTACTTAGTGCATCTGCCACCTTGTTCATTTGTCCCTTCTTGTGCTTGATGGTAAATGTGAAAGCTTGAAGATACTCCATCCACTTCAAATGTCTATTGCTCAATTTCTCTTGAGTGTTGATGTAGCTAAGTGCTTGGTTGTCAGTAAACACTACAAACTCTTTGGGTAGGAGATAATGCCTCCACTTTCTAAGTGACTGCACTAAAGCATACAGTTCTAGGTCATAGGTTGAGTACTTTTGTTTAGCTTCATTGAGCTTTTCACTAAAGAAAGCCACAAGCCTGCCTTCTTGGCTGAGTACTCCTCCTACTGCAACTCCACTAGCATCACATTCCATAGTAAACAACTTGTCAAAACTAGGTAACAAAAGTATAGGTTGAGTTGCCACTTCTTGTTTCAGTTTCTCAAAACCTTTTTCAGCTTCTTGAGTCCACTTAAACTTAGTCTTTAAGCCTCCTTTGATTGTATCTAGGACTGGTGCACATATGCCACTAAAGTTTCTTATAAACTTCCTATAAAACTGAGCCAATCCATGAAAACTTCTTACCTCTGTCCCTGTGGTTGGTGTAGGCCAGTTTAGGATAGCTTCCACTTTGCTTGGGTCCATTTTCAATGTTCCTTGGGATACTACAAACCCCAAATACACAAGCTCTTGTTTGAAGAACTCACATTTCTCTAGGTTGATGGCTAATTTCTCCTCTTGCAACCTTCTGAGGACCAACTCCACATGCTTTAGGTGTTCTTTTGCTGTCTTGCTAAAGATGAGTATGTCATCAAGGTATACCACCACAAATATACCTGTGAAATCCTTAAGCACTTCATTCATGAGCCTCATGAATGTGCTAGGGGCATTTGAGAGGCCAAATGGCATAACTCTCCACTCATACAACCCATCATTTGTCTTAAAGTTTTTTTTCCACTCATCTCCATTCTTGATTCTGATATGGTGATATCCACTTTTGAGATCCAACTTGGTGAAGTACTGAGCTCCTCCAAGACAATCCATCAAGTCCTCAATTCTAGGAATAGGGAACCTATACCTAATTGTGATTTTATTTATTGCCCTAGAATCAGTGCATAATCTCCACTTACCACCTTTCTTGGTTGCTAAGACCACTGGTACTGCACATGGGCTGATACTCTTCCTAATCAATCCTTGATCCAATAACTCCTGCACTTGTCTAGCTACCTCTAGGTTTTGACCAGGGGTAAGCTTGTAGGCTGCTTTGTTTGGAAAAGAAGCCCCTGGTATGAAGTCAATCTGATGACTAATGGCTCTCTTTTGAGGTAAAGTTGTTGGTGTCCCATCACTAACTATGTCCTTGTACCTCTCAAGTAACTTTTGGACTGCTTCCGGTATGACTGTTTTCTCAGTCTTATCTTTCTCTTTGGTTTGCATCATGATCACATATCCTTCACCTCCTTGATGTAGATTGTTAATGAACTCTTTGCCACTGTTCAATAAGATACTAGGGGTCTTTGATTGTCCCTCCTCCTCATCTGACAGTGACTGCAACTAAAATGTATTTCCATCCTTTTTGAATGAGATAGTATTTTCCTTTCCATCATAGATGGCACCTCTGTTATACTTCCATGGTCTGCCCAATAGAAGATGGCACGCATCCATGGGTAACACATCACAAATCAACTTATCCTTGTACCCACCAATGGAGAATTCCACCGTTGTCTGCTCATTGACAAGAACACTCTGTCCTTTGTTCAACCATGTCACCTTGTAGGGATTGGTGTGGGGTACCTTTTCCAACTTCAATTTCATCACTGCCTCCTCTGAGATTATGTTGTCAGTAGACCCTGAGTCCACTATAACCTTACACACCTTTCCAATTATTTTGCATCTCACCCTAAATAAGGCTCTTCTTTGTTTTGGCTCTTCCTTGACCAGTTGTCTGATCAAAACTCTACTAAACATTAGATTCTCCCCCACTTTTGATTCAATGTGACTGACTTCTGGTGATTTAGTACTCATGGTGTCCTCTTGAGCATATGCCACTCTCTTCTCAGTGCTTGAAGAAGATGCTTTCTCTGGGCACCGATAGGCTGGATGACCTACTTGACCACAGTTATAACATTTCATATTGGCAAAGTATGAACTACTTCTGCCTGCTCCTCTTCCTCTATTTGAACCTCCTTGAGGTCCTCTACCCCTGTTATATCCTCTTCTATAAGTTGTTTCACCTCCATGCTCTGTGAGTTTAGACTCTCCCTGACTTCTTTGTTCAGTCCCTCTACCTTGGTATCCACCTCTATGTCCTCTTTGATCTCTGCCTTTGCCTATGCTCTTAGAAGCCTGTTCTTGTTTCCTCTTACTCCTCTCTTCAATCTTTATAGCCAATTGATAGCATTGGTGTATTGTCTTGGGACTTAGAAGAGTCATCTCCTCTTGAATGTTCCACTTCAAACTGTTAAGGTATCTAGCCACCTTGAGACTTTCATCCTCTGTCACATTAGACCTCATACAAAGTTTTTGAAACTCCTCAGTATAAGTGTTCACATCTTGGTCTCTTTGCCTCAAGCTCTGTCTTTTCTTGTGCAACAGAATTTCATAATCATTAGGCATGTATGCTTCTCTCACTTTTGCAACCATTCCTTTCCAAGTTGAAATAGGCTGCTTGCCTTCCTTTTCCCTCTCTATCTGAATGAACTTCCACCATGTCAAGGCTGAACCTCTCAATCTTGATTTGGCCACCTTTACCTTATGTGCTTCAGTGACTCCATCACATTCAAAATGGTTTTCCATTCCCTCTATCCAATCCATGACTAAATCAGCTTCCATTTTCCCACTAAACAGTGGTATGCCTTCAAGTGCTTTCCCACTCAAAGCCTTCAATGCCTTCAAGAAGGTCTCCTCTTGCAAAATAGGGTCAAGTTCAGGGATCTTATCTTCCTCTGCAACCTCTTCTTTCTTTGGTTCCCTTCCTTCCAACTGCACATTACTCAACGCTTGCTCAAGTTGTTCTATTCTTTCCCTCAATAGCCTATTGTTTTCCTCCTGTCCTTCAACCATCTTGGCCAATTCTGCATTTGTCACCATGATGGTAGAACCACTAGATTCAAGGTATGACATACAAGGTTCTTCCCAAATATTTTGCTTCCTCTGATACTAATCTAATAGGGAGGGTTGGATGGAAACACTCACTGTTCCATGCTTTGGATCTTGCTTGGGAAGACACCTATGGTGTCACACTCCACCACCTTAACCTATAGGACCTACTGCTTGTGTAGACTCCCCTGGTTTACCTTACCAACCCAACCATCAAGTCATATCCTACCAACCAAGCCAACCTTGGGGCAATGCTTCAACACTTCCTTAGCCCTTAATCTACCCTAAAGGCTAATCTATCTTCAACACACAATTAGATCTTGCAGGGCTGTAGAAATGTCTTCAGTGGCTTCAAACCAACCTCCTAGGGTTCTTGAAGGTTCACCAAAACTCCACCTTTCCACCGCTTTCACCAAACCCTCAACTAGGGTTAAAAAGGCTACTAGCCCTTGAGCCCCAATTAGGCCTCCATCTCCGAGAAAACTGGCCTTTGCTCAAAAACTTCCCAAAGGACACTCACTCTTTCTTTGAGATTCTTGGATCAAATGAACACCTCTCAAGGATTTTTGAGGTCTTAAGCCTCAACTGACCGTACAAAGCTTGAACCTGAAAATGGGCATTTCCTAGGGATTTTAAGCCACTGTCTGGCTGCTTTCAATCTATCAACTTGTTCTCACATCAATTGAACTGATGGAGCCTTCTCCATCATACCACAACTAGGTAAGACACTTACCTACCACCTCCAAAAGTAAATTTTCAAAGAACTTAACCCTTGCAAAATTCTGTACTCTGCACTTCTTGCCTTCCTAGCCAGGCACCATTTTGGCTCGCCTAGGGCAAGATCTTTCCAACAACTTATGTCTTTTCCAAAACCCTACAACCTACCATATGTACATGCATGGAGTCTAGGCACTGTTCCCAAAGGGTCGTACAATTTGTACGGTGGGAAAGTAGTCTAGCACTCCATTCTTTCCAGACTGTCTGGTTCAGACCAACAACAGGGTTAAAGCAAGACTATTTACAAACAACGATTAAAAATGAATAAGGAAACTAAATAATGGCACACAAAACTAGAAGACTAACAACACTACATCCTCCGTACAAAATAGTAATCAATTCAATCCATTAAAGCTCTATTTTGAAGTAAAAATCAAAAAATGACTCACAAAACATTATTTTTCTTTCAATTCTCAAAGACTTCTCACAATGCTAATGCTTCCAACCTTGCTCTCAGGTCAAGGCACACCTTAAATAAGGTTCCTCAATCAGTTATCTTCCTTGGTCGGACATATTCATGACCTAATGGCCAGAGTTACAAAATCCACTGTGTTTTTCAATTTTTGCCAAATGTTAGCAACCTAGGTAAGTTGAGTTTCTAAACTCATCCATCCTTTCCACTTCTTAATCTGCTGAACACAAAAAATTAAGACTTATTCAAAAACCTCTAATTCTTATCTAAATGGTCAACATGACCTTCAAAAAAAAACACATCAAAACAAAATTTCATTCTAGACTTCTGAAATGCCTAGGGTTTCCTAGGTGCTCCTGCACCAATTTGTCTTGCCATCATCAGAGTCTTCTAAACCTGCAACTGCAAGAAGATCTTGGACATTTTCTGCATCATCTTGTGCCTTATCACTCATAATTTTCCTCATCTTCCATGGCAAGATCAGGTTCCTCCATATAAGAATCATAAGCCTTGTGGTCTTTATCCTTCTTCTTTTTCTTCGTTTCCTTCTTCTATTTCTTCTCAGACTAACTAGCCTCATCATCGTCATTGTCCCTGTCCTTACACTTACTCTTCCATAATTCCTTCACATGTTCAAATTGCTCCTCTTGTTGCAACACCCGCCGAAGTTCTTCCTCTTGCTTTCTCCTTTCCATCTGAATCCTTCATTCTTCATCAGCTTTTCATTTTGCTTCATTAGCCAGGAAAAGTTGGTATGCTACTTTAATTGTTTCTTTTGCTTTAAGCTAGTGATTTGTTTTTAGTTCCATGTTTCCAAGCATACATAAAGCATTTTATGAGTTTTTATCCATGTTAAGTGCATCCCCAATCAATTCTATGCTTAGTTGGATCTCATTTCGAGCCTAAGCCATAGCTGCAAGACATAGATATGCATCCACATAATCAGGAAACTTGAACAATTTTAGCCTATATAAAAGATTTTATTTTTCAGTATCATGTAGTTGTTCAAACAACCTAGCAAGATTAAATAGTGTTGTGACTTTATCCCATGGTAGCTCAAGTGAAACACCACCTTCTTCTAGTCAATGGAAGAATTCCATATCCTTAAAGCTCATAGAAAAAATTGCAGAATTGGCACTGGGGCTTTTATTTATGAATTCAACCCAAATGTCATTTCCTAATGCCTCCATAAAAGTTTGTTGAGCCAACTCTATTTCATCACACTCAAAATGAAGAACCCCAATGTTGTTTAATAATTCAATGGATACTTCTGCTCTGCTCTTCTTCAAAAGAGACTTTGTTGTCTTAAGAGAATCTAAGGCACTAGGGTCTATCGATATTAATAACTCACCCATCTTGATAAATACATGGGCATCACGTGGATCTATGCGAGTTGCCTTTCTTAAAATTTCCAAAGCCTTCTCTACCTGCCCTTGCAGAGCATATATATGGCCTACATCTTTTAAGCTCTCACAATTCTCAGTGTGGACCTCCAGAACCTTTTCAAAATTTGAGAGAGAACTCTTAAGATCTCCTAGCTTCAATTGAACATGTCCACAAAATCATATGGCCTCTAGCTTTCCTTGACTGATGCCATGTAGTAGCAGCCAATGGTGTCATAATCACCTTTACTATGATAAGATCGTGCAAGATTATAATATGAATGAGATTTCATGAGAGGGTGGTCAGTTGAAACAAGAGTTGTCTTAGTCAACTATTCCAAAAGAAAATGCTTCCATGTGAAGAAAAAATGGTTTGTTAAATGATTCAATGTCATTGCACAGTATGAGTTTAATTCAAAGGCTCTACGCATCTTTTCCATTCCTTCATGAACACTACCTTTTTTACTAACTGTGAGAATCCTACAATTAGAAAATGCACAAAAATGACCACGGAGATTTTTCCCCATTTCAAATAGCAAAATTGCCAAAAAAATGTGTTTAAAACCTGCAAATAAATGCAAATAAAATCACATTGATTTTCGCGCCAAAAAAAAACCATGAGACCATAGCTTGTTGCTTAATATTATGCTTTAATAGATTTTTTCCAAGCATCCATAGCATGTTTGAAATCACCTTTTTTAGGCTTTTAGCCATAGTAGCAAGACAGTGAACTGTTTGATAAAATGTGGTAGCATAGACAAGGCAGTGAACTGTTTGGAAAAATACCTCAAAGAAATGTGGTCTCATGGAATGCCATGACAAGCAAATGCAATTGGCAGCTGCTCCTAGTTATTAGTTATGCAATGTGAAGTAATTGCATAATTGCTTAGGTTGACTTTGTAAAAACTATATTGTAATTGAAATTTTGTCATCTATCAACATCTAGTTATTAGTTATGCAATGTGAAGTAATGCTTTGAGTTTGAAAGATGTGCAATGAAATGTAATTATCAATCCAGATGATTATGAACAAATAATTGATACCAATTCATAATATACCCCTATTTTCCAACCTAAAATACATAAAAAATTCAATTATACATAGTATTATCAACAAATAATTGAGACCAGAATTCGAGCACCAGATTAAATCTTCTTGTCCATTGATTGCTTCAAATAGATATTACAATATAACATAAGTCTCCTCATATATGTTTGTTACACCCCAAATTGTGAAGTTACTATTTACTACCACTACATAGGGTAAATGTAAATGTAATGTGAATTTTGGAGATGAATTAATGATGCTTGTACCTTGTTATCAATATGAATGTTATCTCATTTAATGTTGTTTCATTTGATGTTATCTTAGTTGATGTTATTCATGATGAAATACTACATATATGTGAATGGATGGTTATTGAATCATTGTTATTCTAACTTTGAAGATGTTTATATATACTGCTTATTGTTGTGAACAATTGACTGCCAAGGCATGTGCTAGTGGTTGCAAGTAAATGTCCATTTCTCCAGGGGGAGGGGAAGTATCACTCGGGAGAAGATCTTGGTCGAGTAACCGGTAAAGTAAACTATCTGAGCATACACACACCACCTTAGATTGAGTGAATTGAGTCAATTTGTGTAGGATATAGGTAAGTTATCCTTAGCTGATGGGTCTGAATTTGAGAGTCTTGTTACTTCTACATGTTGTATTGGGTGATGTTTATCTATTTGAGTTTTGAGTCCTTCCTTTTGACATTGTGTTGATTGTGCTTGGGTTGAGACTTTGGGATTTGTGATTGGTTACCTTTGTGTTGTTTCTTATAAACGTAAACGTAGCATGTCCATGGGCATATATATATAAATCCATATACATAGACCCATGTATGAGAGCATTAGCAAATGCACATATATGTGAGTAGAAATACTCACCAAGGTACATACATGAGGAAATGACTATACTTGTATATACATATGTGTTGGTTTAGACACTAGGTCCATTCAATATCAAATGGATTACTCGATTATCGTATTACCATATAATGAAGATGCTTATATATATATACACAAATACACTTGCAAGCATTAATGCTTATTGGAGAAGTGTACATATGTATATATAATATAAGTATATGTATATAAAAATATACACGTATTATTATTTGCGGTATAAGATAATAAGAGATATACATCCGATGGAATGGGTATACAAGAATATATATATATATATATATAGTGAGCATATAATGTATGGATGCGTGCTTATTCTTGACTGTAAACTGATAGGAGGATAAGCATTCAAGGTATCAAAAGTATTTATCCAATAAAATATAAATATGTATATATGTACATACATATAAATATATAAGTATGGTGGATATACTATAAATATATGTATATAATATAAATATATATATATATTATATTTTATTATAAGGGAAATAACACTTTAGAAATATATATATTTCATATTAATCTCAACTTTGGAAATCAAATTATTTTTGAAATGCATAAAGAGTTGATTTAATACTTCATCTATCAAACGTATTTAAACTTTAGCTTTTGTATGTCGATATAGTTTAATATGATGAAACTCAAATTATTGAATCATCATGGCTCTGCAGAAATCACGCAACACCTGTTGGGTAATACATAGGGTGGAATCAATGAAATGTGTCTGAAACTTAATGGATTTGACCCAGTCAGTATCTAAAAGTTTGATGCTTGACTAAATCAACGCAGTTAATGTTTTCTATCGACTTAGCCCAGAAAATAGCCGATGTTGGGTATGTGTTAAGGAAATATGATTGACTTCTTCTTAGATTATGAAAAAACCCGCCATCTCACAACTTTGGCGCCACTTCTGTTACCAATTTTCTGTAGGTGTTGATTTGGAAGAAAATTATGAATTCCCCCATGTGCTTTTGAAATAGTCTTCTTGATGTTGGAAAATTTGGAAGTCGATTCATCATGTTTGTTGTTGAGTACAAATTTAATTGGGCACCACCTCCAGGTTGAATAATTCAAATAAGGAGTGGTGTCGATTCACATGCCTAAACTATAGGCTTTGTGGTTGCTAGCTTGCTATATAAATAGCAACCAAACTTCTTCATTTGGGATGCCACATCCTCTCTCTTTTTGTGAGTTATTTCTGGAGTAGCAATCTACTTTTCACTGAGATTTCTATCTAAATTATTCCATCTTATAGTGAGGGAGAACCTTGATTATCTTATGCCTATTATCATTGTTCTTATGCTTACTATTTTGGAGTGTTCAAATGCCATCAATCAAAATAATCATGTATTCTTGTGTAACCACTAACTCCATAGAGAGGGGCATATCATACCAAGAGCATACGTCATTAGTTGTTTACCATTTCTGAGTTTTACCAGTCATAAACCTTTGCTTTCTGAGTGAGAAAAGAGTGGACTTTGTGAGGAAGAGTTGTCTAATTCTGAGAGAAGAATGCTTTCAACAAGAAAGGGAGTGAGAATTGATTTGGGAAGTTGGGTTAAGATGAGCAACCAAAGGAGAAGGTTGCCTTGTCATCAATATTTGGGAAAAGCGATAACAGGCAATGGGGTTTTCTTCTTCTTTTATTTACTTGGAATTGATGTGTTTCCTATGTTGGAAGAAATGTCTTTTATGTTTGCGCAGTAGAAGTAAATAAGAGTGTCTTTGAAAGAAGGTATTGAAGCTTAGGCTGCCTTTATAATGTGTTTTTAAGAACTCCATAATAGGAGAGATTGCTTGACACAAATACTTAACTATACTAGATATGTAGAAGAGGTTGCTTGGCATAGGTATTTAATTATGCTACATGTAGTACAACTGATTTGATTAGGATCTAGACTAATTGCATTTGAATGCTTAATGTTTACAAATCATGAAATCTAAATTACATAAACAAAATTAACACATTAACATGTGATTTAAGCGGAAATACAATTCATGTATACATTATTGAAATTATGCATTAAAAAATGAAGGTGAAAAGAACGAAATTGAGAAAGAAGAGAGAGAGAGAGAGAGTGCAAACGATCTGATAACGGAGTTCACCACAAACGTGACTACGTCTCCGGGTCTGCTCCAATGGAGTAGGACCGATCCAATTAATCTCCAAAAATAGAATTACAATTGCACCAAGATCATTTCCTTCTAGCACTTCGGCAGCATAACAAAACTCCGGTGTATAGAAATGATCGAAAATCTACTTAGAAAAATCTCCCTAGAAAAATCTCCCTGTTTCTCACAACTTCACCACCTAGACTTGAAAAATCTCCGTACCAAACTCACTCCTAAACCCCCCTTTTATACATCAATTTTACCAAATATGGTAGAAAACCATATGATTTCTCAAAATCTCCTTAATCTCCCAATTTTACATAGAAATCTATGATATATCCCCTATAATCTTTAACAAAATTATTCTATACCTTCAAAATTAATAAAAATTTGTTTTAAGCCTTTCTCGGGCTTTCATTGTTTAGGGGGTTTGTTTGTTTTGTTTTATTTAAAGCTTAAATATAACCTTTAAAGGCTATTTAGTTAGGCATCGGGCCTAACTAATTGATAAAACCAACCCACATCGTAATTATATTTAATATGCTCGATGGCATGTTGGTGGTCTTGACTTTCAGAAATCCAGGAGGTTCCGGGTTCAACTCCGTCTGTTAACAATTTTTCCAACGGATATAACCCGTTTACTAAACAAAAGAAAACAAACTCCATATATGGTAGCGAAATGACCGGCGGTCCAACGGTCGAGCTGTTGGCTCGCTCGTGACAGGTCACGTGGTCGAGCCCCACTAACAAATTTTGTTCAAACAAACTCGCTGACCCTCGACGGAAGATAAGGGACACGTGTCGCGCCCAAAGACTACCACGTGGCAGAATATGATTCACTGACAAGGCTGACCTGGCTACACGTAATGCTGACTGGTACGTACAGTATTCCACATCACCTAACAATTCCTCTGCCATGTCACCGTACGGATGACACGTGTTAAGTTCTGATTGGTCCAGCTCACTGCATTGTACGGCCTGCCATGTCAGCATGCTGACATCATGCTGACGTCATCACCAGTGCCTTCTAGTCAACTAAGTCAACTGAAAACTTTGACCGCCAATATCTTGAGCATACGATGTCAGATTTCAACGAAACGAACATTGTCGGAATCGTCTTGACGAGCCCTTTGATTTGATGCTGCTTCCGTCGATTTCTAAGACAATCATTTTTTCCACCTTTCTGGATGCACATGATGGTAGTTTGACCAAAATTTTGACTAGCCATAACTTGAGCAAACAGACTCCTTTTTGCTCGGTTCTAGTTGCGTTGGAATCAGGACATCGGTCTCTTTCTGATGGTGCTGAATTCTAGAGTATTGGATACACTTCAATTTTTAGTGAAAATATATCTCGGATCAGGCCTCCCCACTGGAGAACTTTTGGACCTCCAAAAGTGGCATTTATTCAAACATTAAGTGAGGACTTGGCCTCCCCACTTGTCCTGTATCATCTGTACATCTGTATACCTAACTCACAATCACAACAAAGATTGCAACAACATTGTTGAACATAAACATCACTTTGTCACTTCCATAATCATCTACATCAACTGTCGTAGCCACTAACGAACAAAAATTGACTAGCATCAAGCTGAACAATAATGCAGTTATGAAAGAGAACAAATCAACAACATATCGATCCTTCACAACAAAAACATTTTTACCAAGGGACCATCAATGCTTTCAATCATCATTCCCTCATGCTGTATTGTGGGTGCATCCTGCGACATCCGACCCTGGTTAGCTACTCCAAGTTCCTGTCTAGAACCACCTGTGCTGACAGACATAAGAGTTAAATCTTTACTTGCATTAATTACCTTCTTTAATTTCCCTGTGTTTGTAAAAGAACGACCAGTCTTAATCCTGTGAGAATGTACAATATACCGAATGCCATCTTTAAGCAAATGATAATGATTCTTTTGCCTGTAGAAAATAGCTTTCCGATCATATAGATAAGGGCTACCCAGAACTATCCCACAGATATCTAGTGGAACCACATCAAACTGTACTTCATCCACAAACTTACTAGTGATTGCGAATTTTAAAGTGCATTGTCTTGTTACTTGTAGCTTATCATTCTCACAAATCCAGCCTAGTGGATAAGGTTTGTTATGTTGTGTAGTTTTCAATCCCAAGTTTCTTACAACATCTTCAAAAATTAAGTTAACTTGAGAACCACTATCTATGAGTGCATCAATTTTAATGTTCTTAGCAACAACCCTTAAATGAAATAGCTCATTCTTTTTCTTATCTTCAGAGACATCATTAACTTTAGAAGTAGAAGCACAACTATCAAAGGAAACACTGGAAAGAGGAGCTTTACCTTTCAAATCCATAGCTGTTATCTTAGTTTCATCATCAGAATCAGAACCAAGATCCATAACAACATTTGTGGCTTTCTCCTTACACTTTTATTTCTGATTCTGTCTCTGAGCCCACTTAGGCTTCAATTCGGGATACAACTTCCAACAATGATCTTCATCATGACCCTTCCTGTCACAATGAGAGCAAGAAAGCTTGTCATCCTTCTTGACTGTAGCTATCTTCTTCCCTTTCCCTATCTTTGCATTCTTAGAAGATTTCTTTATAGAGTTATCATTATCAATGAAAGAACCCTTTCCCCTTGACTCTAAGTGTGTAGCTTGAACAAACACTTCATCCAAATTACAAGGGTTCAAAACCAAAATGGAATGTCTAAGATATGAATGAAGACCTCCTATGTACTTTAACAAGGTATCCTGGGTGTACAAAGGTACATTTAATGCAATAGCCTTCTTTCTGAATTCATGGGTGTACTCTTGGACAGTTTGACCTTTCCCTTGTTTAAACAGTTGCCAATTCATCATTAATTGTTGCATGTGACCTAAGGGATAGAATTGCTTTTTAGGAGCATTAATAAATTCTAACCAAGATAAATTGACTCTACCATGCTATGAAATTTCTGCTCTAGTCCTACTCTCCCACCAGGTAAGAGCTGAACCTCCCAACTGAAGAGTAGCTAACTGGATCCTAGAAGCATTATCAAAGAGGTTTTGAACTCTATAATAGACTTCTACTTGCTGAATCCAATCATCTAGTTTTTCAGCATCTAATTCACCACAATACTTAGGTAGTTTAAATTTAACATCCAATTTAATCTGAGGCTTATTTACACCCTTAAAAGGATTACCAGAAAGAGAATGTGTAGAAGAAGAAGGAGGAGGAGAAGAAGGAGGAGTAGACGGAGGAGTTTTTGGGGGTTCATCACCACCTCATGATTGCTTCTTCTTGCTTTTATTGTCTCCATGATCTTCTTCACGTTTTAGGCGTTCTTCCCTTTCTTTGAGTAGCATTTCCAACGCAGCTCTCATATGCCAAAAAGCTCTTCGAAACTCTTGCTCATTGAGTTCTTCGGGTACCTCCATTCCAGACACAGACATCTTCAAAAAAGTTCTTCGCTTCCCGATCTCAGGATTAAATTCCTCAAGCTTTCCTTCGCCCTTCTGAATCTTGGATCTTGTTAGCATTCAAAACCAACTGCAATAATAGTCACCAAAATCTCTAATACCAATTGATCTGATTAGGATCTAGACTAATTGCATTTGAATGCTCAATGTTTACAAATCATGAAATCCAAATTACATAAACAAAATTAACACATTAACATGTGATTTAAGCGGAAATACAATTCATGCATACATTATTGAAATTATGCATTAAAAATTGAAGGTGAAAAGAATGAAATTGAGAAAGAAGAAGAGAGAGAGAGAGTGCAAACGATCTGATAACGGAGTTCGCCACAAATGTGACTACGTCTCTAGGTCTGCTCCAATGGAGTGAGACTGATCCAATTAATCTCCAAAAACAGAATTACAATTGCACCAAGATCATTTCCTTCCAGCACTTCGGCAGCATAACAAAACTTTGGTGTAAAGAAATGTTCGAAAATCTCCTTAGAAAAATCTCCCTGTTTCTCACAGCTTCAGCACCTAGACTTGAAAAATCTCTGTACCAAACTCACTCCTAAACTCCCCTTTTATACATCAAATTTACCAAATATGGTACAAAACCATATGATTTCCCAAAATCTCCTTAATCTCCCAATTTTGCATAGAAATCTATGATATATCCCCCATAATCTTTAACAAAATTATTCTATCCCTTCAAAATTAATAAAAATTTGTTTTAAGCCTTTCTCGGGCTTTCATTGTTTAGGGGGTTTGTTTGTTTTGTTTTATTTAAAACTTAAATATAACCTTTAAAGGCTATTTAGTTAGGCATCGGGCCTAACTAATCAATAAAAAAAACCCATGTCATTATCGTATTGAATATACACAATGTCATGTTGGTGGTCTTAACTTTTAGAATCCTGATGGTTCCAGGTTCAACTCCCGACAGTTAGCAATTTTCCCAACAGATATAACCTGTTTACTAAACAAAACAAACA